>VMDR010001329.1:0-132980 GCA_007922815.1 Macrotus californicus | reverse complement strand
TGAGTGTGCAGCCTGCACAGCCACGTGTGGGGCTGGCGTGAGCTGTAGGAGGCCTGAGTGTGCAGCCTGCACAGCCACACGCACAGAGCTGGCGTGAGCTGTAGGAGGCCTGAGTGTGCAGCCTTCACAGCCACACGCACAGAGCTGGCGTGAGCTGTAGGAGGCCTGAGTGTGCAGCCTGCACAGCCACGCGCACAGAGCTGGCATGAGCTGTGCAGAGAAACCAGAGAGGCTGCGTGACAAAAGACTGAGAACTGGGGGTCTCTTTTGTTTTCACCCAAGTCTGTGGCCACTGACATCCCGTTTCTACACCACGGGTGGATAATAAGCCCCTTCCCAGGCATCGAAGCGCTCTTATACATTTTAATGTGACCTTAGCGAGCGCTTTTCAGAAATCACAGGCCCATCTGAGTACACTTGAGCTTGAATTGAGCTAATGGTATTCACCTCATCTTTAGATGCAAAATTGGAAGATAAAAAGACCTTGATGGGGAAAGAGGGGAGTAGGGGGTGGATGAGTTGTGGGGGGAGGGGTGGCGGGAGGCGGGGGAAGATTGGAGATACTGCTTAAAAACCTCGTGATTGCCCCCGATAGTGAAATGTCTCCTTGCTCTCAGTTCCCCCTTGGGCTCAGAGATGTCCGTGTGCCTTTATTTTTAATGATAGAATCTTTTTATTCTTGGACGAGGGAAATTTGAATGTTGCTGCCTATGTGGTCAGGAGATACACTGACCTTTAGCCAATCTTAGTTTTTAAAAAAATCCGATGGAACAGGTTATTGCAATATTCCAGCCCTGTAAGATAAAAGGGAAAGGGGGAGAAAGAGAGAGGGAAGGAGGGAGACAGAGAAAGCATTTTTCCCTGGTAATCAGAGGTGGGCCACATTTATTGAGATGCTGTGTCTCCTTTTAAATGACTTGCAATCATCTTTCTGAATCTCGAGGAGCTGGTTGGAGACTGGCACCCTTCTGGTCTCATTTTAAGATCACAGTGAAGTCTTCTAAAATGGCAAGAAACTTGGTCCCTTTCTATAGCTCTCAGGCCAACATGTGGCTCTCACCCAGGTGCCCACTGCATTCAAGGCCGCAGGTATGAAGAGAGGTGAGGGGAGATGGGGGGGGCAGAGGGTGTGGTCAGGACAGAAGCTGGGAAGGAACCTTTGCAACACAAATAAAATGCACGTCCCCCCGAGACAGGTTCATTTCCAGTTTTGACGTGCCTGCCATCTGTCAAAGACCCTGTGGATGCTTCCCGGCATCCGGGCTTGCCGTCTCCAGGATGGAGGGGCCTGTCGGGCAATCCATCACCGAGCACACCTGGTCTGCCCACAGGAGACAGCAGGTAGGGAGGGGCTGGCTGAGCTGGGGGAGGGGGGCTCGGATGGCAGGGAGCAGGGCCCCAGGCTGACTTGTGAGGATCCCAGACAGGACCTCAGGCCTTTGGCGCATCCATCTAAGGGGCGTACATAATTTATCAACGCGGAAAGGGTGACAGATTGGGATGGTCTGGCCTTTGACTTGGCAGCTTCTGTCTGTTTTTATAGAATTGGACGCTTGGGCCTTCAGGCCACAGCATTCTGACTTTCAAATTGGGCGTGCTGACTCAGGTACAGGTGGCGAATGGGATTATTATTATGATTTAAAACATTTTTTTAAGATATGAGGATCCTGTTTGCTCCCACTCATACAAACACTAAGCTGCTCGGGGGGAAGAGTTCTTTTCCAGAGCACTGGCTGTCTGTGTGTCTTTATAAAGCTCGTCCTTGTAAAAAGGGAACTCCGAAGTCGGGTTCCAGTTCCCTGTTTGGAAAGGAAGCGGCAGCCAGGGCCACCGGGTCAAGAGGTACGATCCTTGCAGAAGGCTGGTGATGACAAGACTCCTTAGAGCCAAAAGTTAACGACTTCAGAACCCACCCACCTTGCCTCACCCGCCGCTGCGTGAGCTGAGATGTATGCAGGAAAATCTGTAGTTCCGATTTCCCCGTAGGCTGGATGTCCTTCATTCGTTCACAAGGAAGTGCCAGGTTAAGAGATACTTTTGCCTGAAACACTTGGGGATTGAATGGGTCTGTGGAATGAATGGATAAATGAACGTGTGCATGGATGAGGGAGTGAGTGGAGTCTGGGGGAGCCAGGGCCTTGCTGGGGTGTGGGCATCACAAGAAATGTGGAACAAGAAAGAATGGCTGACTTTCTGAATGAGTGGACAGGCAGGCGACTGAGTTTCAGACTTGGGGGAGGTGAGTGGGGCAGGTGTTCAGTATCAGTGAGTGCTGCCAGATGAGTGTCCCCAGGTTGTGGTGAAGCCTGGGGGACAGAATGTTGAATGTGTGGATGTGCCCTTCCCCATAACAACTGGGGAGGGGGTGGAGTCTCAGAGGCCCAGTTGCTAGAGGGGTCCTGCGTGGCGGACCACACCCAAAGCTGAGGCTGGCTGACTTCAAATTACACGATCACCCCTCCGCTCCGTGTTGTTCCACTGTCCCCTCTAAAGCCATTGTCCCCAGGGCTTGGCCCTGGTGGAAGGAAAGGCTGGCTCCCTGCCTGAAGAGCACACCTGTAGAGCTTACCGCCTGACTTGGTGCTGGGAACTGTTGAGATAGAGATAGATGAGAGGCCCCGCCCCTGCCCTCCAGGGCCTGTGAGCTCTTTCCATTGCGCAGAAAGCCCAAGGCGAGCTGGCACTGTCCCCCAACCTTGTCCTGACCAGTCCCCAGACATGCAATCTTGGACGCACCGAGGCTGGGGAGGGGCACTTGGTCCACACCTCAGGCCAGGGCCACCTTATCTGAGAGTTTTTCCTGTGTGGATGCTCCTCTGGCCAGGGGCTTTGGCAACACTGGCCTGGCCCCCTTGTGAGGTGGGTGGGTGGGGAGCAGGGTGGGGCCATGCTTCGCTGTGTCATCAGCGGGGGCCAGCTTCTCCCACTGCAGGAATGTGCTGATAATTCTGATTTTAGCGTCCCCCAGATCTTCCTGGGCAGGTAATGGCGTACATACGTTCCCAGACTTAGGCAGAAGGGCTGACCCTCTGTACATCATGGCCGCTTCTCTGGCCACTCACTCTGGGTGCCTTTGGGGCAGAAGAGGACAGTGGGGGCCACACGGTGAATGAACTTGGGCTTCCAAATCAGCCCACCCTGTTGAGCTGTGTGACCTTGGGCAATGGATTGCCCCTCTCATAACCTTGTTGTTCCTCCAATGAGGGCACCATGACCTAAGCTGCAGGGTCCTCGGAGGAGTGGAGATCCTCATATGAATGTCTGGGCATGGGGTGAATATGTGTGGCTACTGGCTTTTAATTAATTAATTAAGTGATTAGTTAATTAATCAACTAGTTTTATTTTAAATACAGTTTACATTCACTGTTCTGTCTCAGTGTCAGGTGTACAGCCTAGTGGTCAGACAGCCATCTACTTTACAGAGTGTTTCCCCGATGTCTCCGGTCCCCCCCTGGCACCACCTACAGATGTGACAATACTATCGGCCATATTCCCTGTGCTGTGCTGTACTGTCCGTCCTGTGACTGTTTTGTAGCCACCAACTTGTACTTCCTCACCCCTCCCCCTTTTTCACCCAGTCTCCTGACCTTCCTCCCTGTGGCTATTATTAATTGCAAGAGTCTGTGTTTAATAATAAAAGAGAAGGAAGAGGGGAAGGGGAGAAGGAGCAGGAAGAGAAGAAAATAGTAATGGTTAACATTTTTTGAGTTCTTAACTATGCACTAGCCCAAGCTCTAAGCCTTTTAAAAACTACCTTGTAAAATCCCAAAGTTCCTATTATTGTCCCCACTTTCCAGTCAGAGAAAGGGGCTTGTGGAGGTGCTTTGCTTGAGGTCATGCAGCCAGTAGACAGTGGTGCTGGATTCCCGAGGGCTCCCCTAAGTCTGTCTCACCAGGCGATGACGTGTCCACCATGGCGAGGACGTCTTGCCTGGGGCCCTACGTCAGTGCCGCTGGAGCCAGTGGGTGGAGCCGGTGCCGGGTGCACCATCTTAGCTTGAGAAAGTGCCTCCACTTGATCATTGCTGGAGGCCTCAACGACCCGTGTGGGTGGGTAGGTGCCCGTCTCCAAAGCCAGCAGCCCAGAGGTCTCGACGGGCCTCAGACAGACTTGACTGTCAGGTGCACGCACACCGGGAAAACCGCCTCACACGCAGGCCCCAGTGAAAGAAGGCTCTCTGTATTTTGCTGTAAATATTGAGAGCGGAAATCACCTTTGAAGATACAGAGTTGGACCAGAAGCAAAACCCGCCCCAGCCACGTCACTGGGAAAGGGTTGGAAGGGTGGGGGTGGCACCAAATGGCCCTGGGGCATGCGGTCAAGCTCTGCCAACCGTGGCCTTCAGCGAGTGGAGAAACAGGCGGCCTCTACCAGCCCCACGGGATGGAAATGACCATCCTGGGGAAAGTCTGTCAGGTAGCAAATGTTTGTCCACCGTGGGAATAAATGCCACTGCCATGAGCAGCCGGTGACAATAAATGGTGCTCAGTTATTCCCCGAGGAGCTGAAACGTCTTCCTGCATTCCTGAAACAGCTGTCTACACTGATACTGTCCACGGCACCCATTTTACAGGTGTCAAAACTGAGGCTCTGAGAACTTAAGTTGCCAAGACTGCACATATCTACAGAAAGAATTTAGAAAAATCCATGCCAGATTTGACCATCTTTAGAGACAGGAAGGCCACATTCCCCAAATATGTCCCTGGGACTTGAGTTTCACAGGGCACCTTGAGTAAGAAGTGCCCCAGGCCGAATGATACTGAGAAACACTTTGCAGGAGGCAGCTTCTCCTGGGACTCACTAGGCTCCTTCTGGGCACTGCTAGCAGCTGTGACAATGTCAGAGCTCCTGGGTGGGTATCCAGAATGTCTGTGTCCCCCCTCCTTTATGCAAAGGAAGTGGCCTTGGCTGAGAAGGAGCTAGCTTTTGGGGGCTGGGGGTAGGAGGGAAGTCTTTCTGACTATGTGACCCTCCACTCTGGCACATCCTGCACTAGGCAGAGAAGACGGCCCTCCATGTGGGTCGAACAGGCACTCTCCATCCACAGGGGAAGAGGGACAGTGAGAGAAGAGCCAGCCAGCCTGCTGGTCGACCTTCCCTTTCTCACTCTGATTTCAGAGCTGAGCCTTCAGGGGTCTCCAAATTCCTGTAGCTTCACCACAGCCCGTCTCACTCCAAGCAGCCTTGGCTGCCCTTCACAGTGGAGCAGCCCTGGGCCCACAGCCGCAGCAGCTGTGCCCGCCCCTCCCATCTGCACCTCACCCTGGAGACAGGATCACCCAGATCACCGAATGGACAGAGCAAGCTCCCACCCCACCTGGGAGCCCTGCCAGCCAGGGCCTCAGCAAGGCTCATGCTTGGTCCCCAAGAGTAAACTGGCTTTGTCAGGCACAAGGGGTGTTGGACACCCCTCCTCTTAGGGGGTGACAGTGAGAGAGAAGCAGCCCATGTTGAGCACCTACTGTGTGCCAGGCACATACACAATCATTGGCTCACTCTAGCCAAGGATTTTAGTCACATTCAAAAGGGGAATGGGCTGGGGTTGCAACAGGGCTGTCAGCCGAGCTTGTGCCCTTTGTACCACCCCGATTCTCCATGATGAAGTGGGGCGCCCTCAACATCCCGCTTCACCTGCAGGCAGGGCCACAGCTGTCGGGAAGGGCCCAGGTGGCCACAGGGACCCGTTTGCTTCCTGAAAGGAAAGAAATGACTCCACTGACCTTCACATTCGATGCACATCCCTGGAGCAGGAAGGTGTTCTGGAGGCTTTGCTGTCTCTCAGCCACGCCCAGACTGTCCCAGCAGCTGGTCACTTCCAGTCTCCTATGGACCAAGAAAGCAATAAGCTTCCAAAAGCCTAGACCATTTCCCCCTCTATCACCACAGGGGAAATAATGATCACTGAAGACTTTATTTCTCACCAATTCTTAAAACTTCACAGGGACTAATTATTATTATGGCAAAGTATCCATAACATGATAGTTATCATTTGAGCCATCCCTAAGAATACAATTCAGTATCAATAGTCACACTGTTGCCTAGTGCTCACCACTATCTATACCCCACACTTCATCATCACCCCGAGAAACCCCATTGGTTCCCATGACCAGTAACTGTCCCCCTCCCCCATCCCCAGGTCTAACTCTTACTTAGAAAATGGTTCCCTCCCTCTCTGTTTATTTTTAAATGCACACCACAGTACCCATCCAACCTAATGGAGCTCAGGAAGCTGCATAGATTATTCTGGTCTCTGGAACCTAATTAGGGAAAGGGGGAAACTACGGAACAAGGATTCCAAATGAAAGGAACCTGGTGGATGGCAGTTACCTTCCTCCCGGGGTGGGGCTGGCCCCAGGTGATGGAAACCTGGACAGAGGTTTGTTTTTGAAACGTCTGGGCTGGGCTTGGCCTCCCGGCTGTCCTGGACGAGGCTGGGACTGCCTGTCTCCCTTCACCACACAGACCGTGAACTATTTCCTTTTGCTCTCTGTTCCAGTTGCCTTGTAGGCCCAGTAGGCAGGCAGCACCCCCTCCTTTGAGCTCGGTGCAGATGTGGTGTCGAGGGGCAGCTCTGTGGGGTAGGTGGGTGTGTTGCTTTTGATCCAAGGCTACAGTTTAGACAAAAATAAGGCAGAAAAAAGGGCAGAAAACACCTGATCTCTGGACTCAAATAGCAACAAAGGGGGAACAAAAGTGCTTGGGGTGTTAGAGTCAGGCTTGCACCGATGTGCACACCTTTCTAGCTGTGCCACCCTGGACAGGAGCCTCTAGCCTGCCTCACCTTTCAAGCTGGTAGAATAAAACTTGATCTCATTTGACACATCTTCCTCTGCAGCAGGCACACGGTGTCATGACCTTTTGTGTTCTCCGTCTATCTGAAAACTCCTATTCATCCTGCAAAGCCCAGCTCACATCGCCCCTCCTCTGTGAGGCGGGCTCCGAGGAACCCGGAAAGTAATCGCTCTCATCTCTGTTCTGTTTCAGTGCCTCATACAGTTTTCTGTGTTACTCACAGCCCTCTCCTGTACTTTGTCATTTTACTCTGATAGGCTGAGCTCCACGAGGGCAGGGGGGCTCTGCTGACTCATTCTTGTGTCTAGGACACAAAACGTGCTTGATACATGTGAGACCCTCTTTGCAGTCAGGTGAACCCAAAGTCTACGTCCTCTCTGCTGGGGTGCATGGGAAGAGCTTGGGAGATTAACTGGGCAGGGACCATGGAGTGGAGAGTGAACCTCCCCTCCTGAACGCCCCAAAAGAGGCACTTGGAGTCTCACTCTCTGGGGGACCTTGGAGCGAAGGCCCAGGGTCT
This sequence comes from Macrotus californicus, assembly GCA_007922815.1. Classification (NCBI taxonomy): domain Eukaryota; kingdom Metazoa; phylum Chordata; class Mammalia; order Chiroptera; family Phyllostomidae; genus Macrotus; species Macrotus californicus. The sequence goes on along the minus strand of VMDR010001329.1, from coordinate 125,667 downwards.
TTCTGTGAGCAGGAGAGATGTTGCTGCTGCTGGGGCCTGTCCTCTCCCAGAATTTGGGGAGGCCTGCCAAGAATCACATGAGCAGGCTGGGGGCCCGAGGTCCGGTCTTGCCACTTTCTCCCCGCTCTGTAGTACCTGGCTCGGCCCAGCCTCTTGGATCCGTTTGTAAAAAATAATTATTTGCTTAAAACATGTGAAGTACTCCTATAATTTAAATTTTAAACGACGGATCTGCAACCTCTAATCACTTTGATACTGAAGTGCTTTTCACCAAATGTGAAGTGTTGTAGTGTTGGGAATGATTACATGTGGTTGAGAGTGGAAGGGATGAGAGAGAGAGGGAGAGAGAGAGAGAGAGGGAGGGAGGGAGGGAGGGAGGGAGAGGGAAGAGAGGAGGGAAGATAGAGAAAGGGTCAGAGTGAAAGAGAGAGAGCAGCTTGGAGTCAGGCTGGAGAAACATTCCCGTGGGCTGAGCTGCTGGAAGACCTACACGGAGGGATGGTAATGATCTCATAGCCCCGTGTGATTCAAATGCATATATGTGTTTTTTTCACATTGACACAGATTTTAAATACCTTCTTATTAGATTTTCTCATTGCTAAATTGGAGCCCTGGGCCCATGCCTGCTCTACCCTGGGGTTACCCAGCACTGGACACGGAGCAGATTGGACAGCTGGACAGGAGGGGAGGTGATGGGTGAAGATTCACAACGTGAGCTCAGTTTGCTGGGCTCTGGAGCTGAGGTTCTGCTGGGGTGCGGCCCTAGCACCGTGGATCGGGACAGGGTGTGCGTGTGTGTGTGTGTGCATGGGCGTGTGTGCTGGGGAGCTGCAAACACCTGGCTGCAGCTGGCGAGGCCGGGCGTGGCTGGGAAAGTCGAGAACCCTTCCATGGCTGCAGGGCACCGTGCAACGGGGAAGCTCCCAGCTGCAGGGGCCCCAAGCTGGGGATGGGGTCAGGCTGCTGGGGTGCGTGGGCTGTTTCCAGCTGCAGCGCATTCTCCTGGGTCCTTCTTTCGCTCTGCAGAGTCGTGTCCAAGGAGCTAGAGGGACAACCCACGGGCCTCACTTCCAATTCCACTTCTGCTACTTCCCTGCGAGTTCAGGGCGGCGAAGGCTTCCGTGACGGGTAGAGAGGTTTCTTGCCACCGTCTGTGATGCACCAGCAGGTGTAGGCACCGTAGCTTTTGCGCGGAGGTTACAACAAACATCTCTGTTTTTCTTAAAATCGTCTGCTCTACAACAGTCCTTTCCCTGCTTCGTGGGAGTGCCAGGGCCTTAGAGTTCAACTTCGTGCACTCCTGCTTTCCCACTGAAGTTTTCGTGCATTTTATTTGTCTATTCCACGTCCCACATGCTGTTGTTGTTATTATTTTTATACAGTTAACATTTATTTCCATTTCCCTAGACGTTCAACTTCCTGTCTTTTTCTTTTTTCTTTTTCATTTTTCTACATTTCCAAGCTTCTTTCTAAAGAGTACCTTTCAGTATTCCCTTTCTGTGGGTCTGCCGTGTGAATTTTCTCAGCCTGAAGGCAGTTCTGCCCACCTGAAGACACCTTTATTTTACCTTCCTTGTTGAAGGACATTTTTGCCGAGAAATTCTACACTGGCAAATTTTGTTTCCAGAATTTTGTAGGTAGCGTTCTATTGTCTTCTGGATCTGTTGTTTCTGTTGAGAAGTCAGAGGTCAGTATTATTGCTGTTTTGAAGATAATACTTCCTTTTTTCTCTCTCTTTGATTTTAAGAGTTTCTCTTTGTCTTTGGCTTTCAGTAGCTTCAGATGCACGTTCTTCTTGGAATCAGTTAAAAACCTAATCAATTTTTCCCTACAGGACAAGGAAGAGAAAAGAGGGCGGTAGGAAAACGTGGACACACGCCGCTTTTGCTGTTTGTTGGTAGTTTACTAATCCACCTCAAAAGTAGTCCTTGGACTGTAGCTTTTGTTCCTCTAGGTCTATAAACTTGTCAAAACTTCAGCCTCTCGGCCTCCTCTTCCAGAATCAGTGAGCCCCTTTAGGAAAAAAAACCTGCCCACATGCCGAGCCTGGTCTCATAGGGTTTCCTTCTTCTCTGGGATCGTGGCTCTGTAATTCTTCACTCCTTTCATAGCCTTCCAATGCCTCCAGGCATTTTGTTTTTAATTTAAACATCTATCGAGATTTTCTAGGTTTTAGGTAAGCAAGTTGGTCCTAGTCTCCATTGCTAGAAATGTGGCAGTCTGGTGCAACTACTTTCGATTAGTCAATATTTAAGACAATTAAAGGTATTTGCATTCCATGACCCAGAAATTCCGCACCTGAGAGTATTTATCTTAGAGAGAAATGTTTGCAAATGCAAACAGTTTTTATGATAGCAAAGTCGACCAACAGGAGAATGGATACATCGATGGTGGCATAGTCTTACAAAAAATATCACAGCGGTGGAAATTGGGGAACTAAAGTTACATGTACCAAGATGAGCAAACCTGCATATTGAGATGTGCAGGAAAATGTGTGTGTGTGTGTGTGTGTGCGCACATGTGTGTACACCCGTAAACCTACTTTTGCCCACCCCGTGTTGCGATTCCTGACTCTTGGATTTATATCTCCCCACCTGTTCTAGAATATTCTCAGCTGTTATCGCTCCAACTATTCCTGTTTGCATTCTCTTCTGGAACTCAGATTAGATATATTTTAGAGCTTCTCATCCTATTCTCCACAGATCTTCCGTTTTCCTTTATATTTTCTATGTCCTTGTCTCTTGCTACTGCGTTTTGGTTATGTTTTTGGGCTCTTCTCAGGTTCACAAGTCTTATTTTTAATTGTGGATCATCAATCATCCATTGTCTTTTTTAAAAAAATGAATAAAAATTTTCCCTTTTAGAAGTTCCATTTGGTTATTTTTTTAACCTGCTGGGCCACTCCTGATAATCTTTTGTTGATAGTTTACCTTTGTGCTTCCAACCCTTTTTTTTTTTTGGTATGCTCCGTACATTGATACTATGTATAGGACTATTTGATATCTGCCACCTTTGGGTGTTTAAATCTATTACTTTTGGCACTGCCACTCCTGGACACTGGCTTCCTCTGTGTCTGTGACTTTTTGTTGTGAAGTCCTCTCTTATCTTTAACCTGTGGGACTCGTGTGGCTCTAAATTGGGGATGCCCTACTCCAGAGATTCCTACCCAATTCTGCCCTGAGTCAGGCCAAAAGACCTGGAGACACTTCCACTACCCCTGAGCATCCCAGATCTGCACCAGGGTACCAGCCTCAGCTCCTCTGCCTTGCTCTTCTTGCTGTGAATTCAGAATTCTGACTGCGGTGACATTGTTGCACTGCTAGCTTATCCTACCTTCAGATCTAGCTCACATTCTGGGGAGAAACGGGTGAGGAATTTGGAGACTCTCACATGCCCTGCCAGCTCGGCAGTGTGGTCCAAGTGCATGTTATCCAGGAGAGCCTGGTTTTGACTTGGCAGGGTGTCGTGGGGAAGCTTGTCCACCGTGCTCCCAGGGTGGAAGTCATTGTCCCATTCTGTCTGTGTGTCCTCCCTTCTTTAGCTTCCACACATACTGCACAATAAACGCAATCATACTATCTACCTTGAAGGATTATTATGAGGCTTAGGAAGCCTAGGAAGCCTCTAACACTTAGCAGATGCTAAATAAATGATAGCTGATAATAATGATGATGGTGATTAAATATTTGCTGAACTTAATTGAACATAAATTGACTGTTGTACATGCACAGACACTGAACATACATTACCTGGCTTAATCTCGCAGCACCATGAGGCAGGTACTATCGGCCTCATGTTATGGACTAGGAAACCCAGGCTCAGAGACTATAACCAGCAGCACCCTTTATTAAATTCCCTGAAATATATGATAGTACCTAATGCATTTAACCTTTTAAAAGGTACTTACCGAGTGCCCTGTGCTAAGCCCCGTGGTGGCGTGGAACAGGTGTTGGCATTAGGAGGGTCCTGAATGACACCTCCTCCAAGGTGGTGCTTGGGCCCTCCAAGCAAATGGCCCCTCCTGATAACTATTCTCTGTGAATCAGCTGGAGCCTGGGGGTCCTGGTTGGAAGCAGTGTGTTGTGACTTTGTTGTAGGGTGGTTCTTTGAGTGAAGGGGCAGCTGCAGGTGTGATGGTGCTGGTATTTATAATTAGTCATGTCATTAGAAGGGAATGATGGGCACCTGGCTTTCAGCAGCCCACGTCATAAATATCGAGTGCTCTCAGTGACTGCTGGACTGTGGCCACTGGGTCCTCTGGTTTTCCCCAAGGGCCGACAGGAAATACACTGAACTTGGGCCACTGCTGGTCACCTACCGGAATTTCTCACCACACCCAGCTCTTCCAGGGATCTCCAGGCTGCTGTGACAGCACCCCTACCCGCTCCACAGTCCCAGGTCCCACAGTCTGCCGGGACAGTGATCTGTGCTTCTTCCTCTCCACTGAGAGTTGGACCCTGTCCTTCAGCTCGCCCAGGTCTGGGGAAGGCAGGGCATGAGGCTGGGTTTTGTTCCATTTGTGGGTGATGGCGAGTCTGCGTTTCAGGGTGAGGTCTGTGGCTTAGAAGCTGGCCCCAGCCTTGGTGCCGGCTTGGGAAGCATGACCTCAATCTAAGCACGATGCAAGCCTTGCATGTGCATTCCTACCTGGGGATGTGTGATGGTCTGAGGCGACAGGATAGGGGAACATAAGGACCTTTATCTTTTCATTCAACCAGCATTCATTTGTGGATCACTGAGTTTGAATGGCTCCCGAGAATCAGAGGGGGTGCAAACCCGTTTCTGTCTAATTTCGCAGCCTGGGCTCCCGCCACAGGGTGGCTGGGAGCTTGGAAATTCGAGGTGCGTGGCCAGTGCCTGGCACATGTGAAATTGGGATAGGCTAACTTCTTGCTTCCTCTGAGCAAAAAGAAATCTTAAAAGAAAGGGAAAAATCTGTTGCCTTGGAGAAGTTTGCGAAGAAACCAGAAAGTGTGTGGGAAGGAATTCGCTCAGCCTCAGCCTGGGCTCCGGCACCGGGCTGGTGGGCCCTGAGGCCCAGTCTGTCCCCATCCCCCGCTTATAGGGACATTTCACCGTCTCCTCCAGGTCTCCTTCCCCGGCTTCACGCACGTGCTCGAGAAGTTATCGGGGCAGACCGGCTAGGCAGTGGCTACCTCTCCACGACTTGAAGCCTTATTTTTTACTCAGTGTCATTGTGCTTCTCTGACAGCTTGAGTAACATCTTGGAGGCTGTGCTTTTCATAGTTCTTGCGGCTTAAGCTGATTTGGGAGAGGGAAGAAAGGGAGAGAGTTTTTTTGTGTGAAGAAAACATAATTTTTACATGTCCAGTCATTACAGAGCATATTCTGTTATAGTCATTAGACTGAACAGAAACAGCGCTCACAAACACCCTTCTTCATTTCAAAGCCCTGTGGTTTAATACGCAAAAGACACAGGTGCGGCGGGACGGATGGAGAAGGGGCCAGAGATGGCCTCCCCTGGCCCCCAGCTCTCCCGGACACAGCCCAGGCTCAGGCCCATAGCCTGGAGATCTGGACACATCACTCCATGATTGCGCTGGCTACTCGTGTACAAGGCCAGTGTTCTGGTGACTGTTGCTGTGCAGCAAACCACCACGCCTGGTGAGAGAAGCCAACACTCGTTTGTGATAATCATCTCTCCCGACTCTGCAGCTGCCTGGGTTTAGCCGGGCCGTTCTCACCAGGATCTCTCTGGGGGAGTGTGTTGGGATGGTGGAGGGATTAAAGCCATTGATGGCTTTCGCGTGTCCAGTGGGGGCTGTTGGCTGGCATCGCAGAAGGGGCCGGTGGCTGAGACATTTCACATGCCCTCCCCATGTGCCTTGGGCTCCCTTACAGCGTGGTGGCCGGGTTCCAAGAGGGAGTGTTTGGGAGCCAGGAGGAAGCTGCTCTGCCTCTGTGACCTGGCCTTAGAAGCCACTCAGCTCCACATCTGCTGTCCTTCATGGTCAGAGGGGCACCAGGGCCCCCCAGGTGCCAGGGGAGGAGACACAGAGCACAGCTGTTGACGGGGTGTGGCAAGGCTCTGAGATCAGAAGCACTGTGGTCATTCTGGGAAAACACAGCAAGAGCTGGTGTCTGGGTGGCAACAACATAGATGAGACCACTTTGGCAGGTAGCGGGGGCAGGAGGACCCCTGAGTTCGAGTCCGGTTCTCTCACTTCCCAGCCTTGGACCAGCCGAACCCCTTCCGGTGGGCTCCATCCCTCAGGGCCTGGCGGATGAGGGTGTGGGGGTGAGAGTGGGGGGCCCTTCCCACCTACTGCAAACGTTCCTGCCAGTTCCCCTCCCTGCATGTGCGGCAGGCCACTGCGGACTTGCACAGGGGGAGCAGGTGGCTCTCTGTGGGAGGAGCGCCAGGCAGAGGGAGCAGCATGACGAAGACCTCACCTTGGGGACATGTTTAGCAGAATCCAGATCCTCTGGCTGTAGTCCCCAAGATTTCGGTCCCATCTCTCTGGGGTGGATCCCAGACTGTTTACTCGTAACAGTCCTTCCAGTGTGTCTGGTGCAGGAGGCTCGAGAAATGTGGGCACAGGGCATATGACCATGTGCTCTGGTGTTTCCGTGGTGGGTTTGAAGCTGGCTCCACCCAGCATGAGAGATCTAACCTCTTCGAAGTTCACCTCACTCTGCCACGCAGTAGGCCATAGGGATGTCCACCGTAGAGGACTGCTGGAGGAAGGTATGGGATGGTGCCTAGAAAGCTGCTTTCGTTCAGTGTTGATGGGTTTCCAGAAGTGGACTCAATCCCCAGGTGGAGACCTAGCTGGTCATACTTGAACTTCAGATGATTGGGGCTCTAAGGCTGGCAGACACCTGCTCTATCAGCAGCCCTGGTAATTCAGTCCCTGAGTAGGAACTCTGATGCCATCTCCTCCAAGGAGCCTTCTTGAGGCCTGGGCTTCGAGCTCTTGCCACCTACCATGTTTCCCTCCACCGAAACATTCCCACGCGGCACTGGAGCGGTCTGTTCGTGCCTCCCCTGCCCTGGGCTGTCTTGCCCATCCTGGTATCTCTAGAGCCCAGCACACCATACATTTTGCACAGCTGTGATCAGAATATCGAAGCAATTTTGTAAGCTGACCATTTGGCTTCCCATCACACAATAAGCCCTTGTCTACAGTACATTTTTGTTGTTATCATTTTTGATGGCTGCCTAATGTTCTATCCAAGCGTTGCACCATCAACGTTTAAAGCCCTCCCTCGTTGAGAGTCTTCTTTTTTGCTGCTGTAAATGATGGTGAAGTGAACGTCTTTGCGCCCCTGCTTTGTGGAGTGAGCCTGCATAGAGTAACAAGAACACCTGCAAACTCCAACAGGAAACCACACAGATAAATCTAAGAAGAGGGCATGCAGTCGGCAAGCACGCAGAGAACTGGTCAACCTCACTAGATGGAGCTTGCAAAATAAAGTGATGGCTGATATCTTACATCTTAGATTAGCAAAAATAAAAATAATAGTCATCCCGAGCACAAGCAATGGCAGTGGATCAGGTGCACTTGCTCCGGCGTTGTCTTTGGCCGTGGGGACGGGGCCAATCTGGTCATGGGTTTAACAATGAGTGACCCCACGTCTCAGAGTACTATTTTATAAAGAGCCTTCTTTAACAAATTGGAAGAAATCAAGAGTCGGTTACAGGCTACTCTTTGGGCTACAAAGTCATCTCCCGTGTAGAGGAGGTGGCTTCTGTGTGACCCCAGCACAGCATGGGGGGTGGGTAGAGAGGGGTCCAGATTGAGGAGGGGGGAGGGCAATGAGCAACCTCCAGGAAGATGTGATTCTTGGTCTTAGCCTTGAAGAGTCAGTGGCTGCTCACCCAGCGGATGGGAGAGTGGAAGGGGGAGAGGCAGGCGCTCCCAGCAGAGGAGGCAGTGATGTGCTTGCTGTGTGTGTGCATGTGTGTGCAGAGGGGTGAGTCGGTAGGGGGCGGCTACTTGTGTTTGTCAAAACTAGTGGCCGGAGGGATCCGCGGGGGTTACAGATCACAAAGGACTACTTGTGGCATGCGGAGTATTCCTTGAAGGTGACGGGGTCACACTGAATTAGAGAGTGACATGGTTGGAGATGGGTTTTAGGAAATTCTTGCTGGCTGCTGGGTGGAGGCAGGGAGCCTGGGTAAGAGGCTGCTGCAGGAGTCCAGGGGAGAAATGCCCATGCTGGGCCTTAGGGGCTGAACACGTGTCTCCTCCAAATCTGTAGGTGGAAGCCCTAGTCCCTGAGTGAACGTACTGGGGGCAAGGTCTGTGAAGTGGGGAGAAAGGCTAAGTAAGGTCCTAAGGGCGGGGCCCTGAGTCAGTCGGGCTGTGCCCTTAGGAGAAGAGGCAGCCACACCAGAGCTCTCCCTCCTGCCACGGGAGAGCGCAGCGAGAAAAGGGTCTTCTCCAGGAAGAGGCCTCAGCAGGAACGGAATGTCTGGCACCTTGACCTTGAACTCCCAGCTTTCAGAAGGATGGGAAGTGGACAACTGTTGGTTGGACCACCCAGTCTGTGTTTTGTTAGAGCCCCCGGAGCTGAGTCCCCGGGCCTCTGTGGAGGCAGATCAGACGGAGTAGAGGAGGCAGATTCTAAAATCGTAGGAGCTCACCTCCACTTTTCCAAAGGAGCTGCCTCCAGGCACCTTCCCTGGAGCAGGTGCCACTTGGCAGTGCCCGTCCCAGTACCCAGGGGCCCCCGGAGGCCAGCGGTGCCCCCATGAGCTCGCGTGCATTGCAAACCCTGCTAATGGTGTGTTGGCTAATTGCATGACTTTCTGCAGGGCAGTCACGCCGGGAAAGTGAGTGTCTGGAATATTTACAAGATTTTGTCCCTTGGTCGATTTCTTTTCTTTGAAGACAGCCGCTGTGTGGGGTAAAACATGAGGGACCATATCTCTGGGGCTTACGCAACATGGCGATGGGAAAGCTTTGGTGTTCGAGAGAGGAACATGCAGAATATTCAGTTTGGGTGAAAAAGAGCATACAACTGTTCCGTCCCCGAAATGCATATGTTCCCCCGGATGATTGGCAGAGCTTGGGGCGGCTCCAGCCTGTTCCCAGCCAAGATTGTTTCTTCGGTTCCAGTGCTGGCTCATGCTCTGCAAAGCCCCAACAGGTTGGGCCGCACGCGTCCCAGGGTGTGTGGCTGCGGGTCGGGGTTCTGCTGCTTTGGGGGTGAATCCTGGAGCACCCACAGTTGTGATCTTGGCCTTAGCTTCCTCGTCTGTAGAGTGGGGAGAGCAACGTCTCTGGAGGGTTGCTGTGGAGGGTCTGTGAGGTGAGACAGGGACACCAGGCACATAGATTACGGCCCACCCTAATGGCCTCATTTTAACCTGATGACCTTGGTGAAGACCCCATTTCCAACTATGATCCCATTCTGTAGTACTAAGGGTCAGGACTCCAAATAAGAATTTTGAGAGACACAATTTAACCGTGGCACTGGGGACCTGCGGACCAGGGGGAAGGCAGGATCCATGGCCCACACACAGGAGTTGGACCGAAGCAGCTCAGATGCCGAGAAATAGTCTCTGACTCTACCGGAAGGACCCGGAAGGCTTCGTAGGTGGCTGCAGTCAGCGAGGGTGAAGGGCCAAGGGGTTTGCTGGACCCCACAACTGGGTACCATGGGGGCCGTGCCCTGGAAGACCATGTGCTGAGCTCACAGAACACAGTTGCTGGACGGGGCCGGGGAGTTTGGGTTGCCGTCTGAAGGTCACAGCCACCTAGAGGGCCGTACTCAGGGCAGGGACAAGGTTAAATTGAGGCTTTAAAAAATTCACCCTCACCTGTTGTCGGTCTTTCACTCCCCTGACAAATATTTATTGATTGGCTCTTTCCTTGGCCTCTGGAGTCCCTCGGTCGTGGGCACTGTCATGGTCACACAGCTGAGTGACCTTGGCCCAGTTATTTCACCTCTCCGAGGCCTGCTTTCCCAGCTGCAGAATGAGGACTAGCAATGCCTCCCTCCAAGGGTGCTGGGAGAGCGAGGTGCTAGAATGGGCCGACACACTCGGGGCCTGTTGTACATACAGTCAGGCGTCGCAGGTGTTAGCTGCCGCGACGGAGGACCGAGAGGAGGCGAAGGAGAGAGATAAGAGGAAGGACAGATAAGGAAGACTGAGGTTGTTCCTGAGCGCAGGGCACCTGGCCCAGGGGGCGACAGCCCATCCCTGCTCTGCATGAGCCTGGAGACAGAGGCAGGGAGCAAGGCAGGGAAGGCCACCACACTGAGGGAAGAGTGGTCAGGGCCTGGCTAAGGCCAGGAGGAGCTGGGGCCCTTCTGGAGCTCAGGTGGCACCTTGGGTGTTTATGTCTTTCTCCCCAAGCAGGGCTGTCCCCTACTTGGGGCCGGCAGCCAGGGCTGCTCCCTTGGCTCTGTGTCTGACTCTCTGGGGTGCGCACGTAGGTAGTTCCTGCAGGGAAACCATCACTGGAAGACTGAGCCGTCCCCTTGGCTGCACTTGGTTGGATGGAATGGGCCTGGCTGCCCTCCGAGACGCGGGGTCCTCTGGGTGCCGGCACCGGCTCTGCTGCTGACATTTTGGAGCTACGAGGCTTCATGTGGCCACCTGTGTACACTTGCTTGGCACCTCCTGATGGCCCTGTGGTTAATTGCCCGGGATCACGCTGCAGGAGGAGTGTTGAGAAGGGGATCTGGCTCTGCACTGCACTCCTCTGGGACATGGGCCTCGAGACCTAAGCCTGGTGGCCCAGCTGTTGTCTCCAATTTGCTGTGTGCTTTGGCTGGCCAGTGGCTACATCTGTCTGTCTCCAGGCTGTTTGGGGGGGGAAACGAAGTGATGCCATCACCAGTGGTGTGCTGTTCGTGTGCGACAACCAGCCCCACTGGATGCAGGGAAACACCTGAACTTGAATATCAGCCCAGTTTCCCGGGGTTCAGATTCCTGTCCCCAAGGACAGCCTCGATGGACTTGTGTAAGTCTTCTCAGCCTCTGCTTTTCCATCCTTGGACACTGAGGCTTGGCCTGTGTGACAGGCGTGGACAGTGAGCTCCAGCTCTCCTAGGCCTCAGCTGGTCTGGGGGGAGCACCAAGTGTCTGTCCCTGGGAGCCATTGTCCCACCGTGGAAGGTGAGGGACAGAACCTTGGAGACAAGCCAGGTCCCTGAGCTTTTCTTGCCCCATCCTGGGAGAGGAGAAAGTGATACTGGGCAGTGGGCAGGTGGCCAGTAAAGCGGATTTTGTAGTGAGTCCCCATGCTTTGCATGACCCAGGTGGGGCCAGAGGCCGAGGGAGGTTGGAGAAGGCAGAGGTTGGGGGGACATGCTCTTGGGGTCCCAAGGCCACCAGGCCCTGGCAGAGGTGAGAGGTGGGTGGATGCTGAGGGAGGAGGGGACCCATCTGGAGAAGGGGAAAGAGCCCAGGCTTTGGGGGCAGAGAATCTGGGGTGCTGTTGATTGTGGGCAAGTCACTCAATTGCTCAGAGCCTCAGTTGACCCATCTGTGTCATTGGTGTGATCACACCCTGATCATAGAGGTGAGATGGGATAGGCAAGGTGAAGTGCATGGCACAGGGTCCGGCATAGCGTGGCGCTCAGACAGGGATTTGCTCCCTCTTGCTCAGGCTCCTCTCTGCCAACGGCCAGGGAAGGAGGCCTGCTTGTGCAACCGCAGCTGCTCCTCCAGCCCCAGGGAGAGGCACTGCCGGGGGCCTCCCAGGGCCAGCCTGTCTCTGCCCTGGACGCCTCCCAGGGCTGGAAGGTGGTGCTATGTATGTGGGCCGCTGCCTCCCCCTCCCAGGCCTCTGCAGACGCTGGCTCACTGGGGCCAGGACAAAGCCCCATTGTGAAGGGCGCTCACACGTCTGAAGTGTGTGAACCTGCCGTCCCAGCCCACGGAGGGCGGGCGTCATTCTGCCCCACCGTTGTTCCCACAGAGCCAGGCAGGTCACCGGGGTGATGCTGCCCAGGGCGCCTTCTGTGGGTGTGGGCCATGAACACGCTTTGCTGAGAGGCGACCAGCTGCTCTGTGTCTCTTCTATGGTCTGGTCGCAGCTGTGGGCTCGGCGATAGCAAGCGAGGCGTCTGGAGGGAAGGGTGCCCAGGTTCCGCTTGGCGTTGGGTGGGAAGCCAGGCCCCAGGGGTTCTTTGAGAAAGAAGGAGGTGCCTAGCTGGAGGACGCTGCCTGGTTGGCAGCAGAGGGGCGGACCACCCTCGCTGCTCCAGTCAATAAACACTTGCTGAGAGCCCACCGTGGGCTGGGGCTGCACGTGAATGGGGACAAATCTTGGCTCTCATGTTTCTCACCTTCCAGAGCTGTCTCCTAGATGTCCCATCTGGTCTTTTCTGGCTTCCAACTCTATGAAATGGTTCACGGACCCATCCAACACTTACTGAGCCCATGGAGATACCCATCCACCCATCCATCCGACAAACATTTATTGAGCAGCATCTCCCATGTGCCACACCCTTTATTAACAAAATCAGAGCATTTTAGCTTTGATTACCCAGGAAAAAATTCCAGAGGCAAGGACTCATGCGATGAGTGATTTACTAAGCATTCCCACAAGAAACCAGTAAGAGGCGGGGGTAGGGGTGAGAAGAAGAGGCAGGGGAAACAGCCGAGAGATGTGTGACGTTAGGCAAAGGCCCAACCTTGGCCTGATCCCACAGGGGAGCTTTGGGGCACAAGTTGTACCTTTGGGCTTGTCTGACTTGAGGCCAAGGAGCTGGGCTGGGCACTGGCTGAGGACTTCCCCACGGGGGCATAAACTCCTGGCACTTTGGTTCTCTGAATACAGGTTGGAGCCCATACCTGTCCTTTAAAGGGAGTCACAGGTGCAGTCCATAAGGGACAAGAGTGATGGAGCAGAGGAGGGTGCAGAGACATGTGAAGAGGATCCCAGGGACCCAGAACAATCCTGTGAGAGATGGACAGGCCAACAGCTCAGGGCAATGGGAAGTAAAAAGCCCCGGCTCTCACTACCAACACATAGGAAGCAGCTGGGGCAACGATGTGAGGTGGCCATAGGGGGTTCTGGTTCAAGCCCTCTGGGCAGACCCTTTCCTCTCAGAACCCAGGGAAGAGAGGTCAGGGAGGGCTTCTTGGAAGAGGTGACACCTATGGGTATAGGAGGACTGGTACACACATGTACACACACACATACCCGGAAGCTCATGGCAGGGTTGGGATTTGAACCTAAGTCTGCTGCTTCTAAGACCTGTGTTTGTTTTTATTCTAGACTAACATTTTTCCATCCAAGGTCACGGCTTCATAGGATCAGAAGATCTCTGGAAGCTGAAGAGGCAGAGGCTCAGAGAGGGGCCCTGGCTCGCCACATCACACAGCAGAGGTTGGCACCTGAGCGGGGTTCAGAGTCCTGGTCTCAGAGCCCCAGCGTGGACTTGCCAAGTCTCAGTTCCTGCAGTCTGTGGCGTAAGGGGATTTGGGTTCTGTGAGTCCGCAGTACCGGACAGGCTGTGTCCTCTGGGAAGGGCCTTGTGGTCATCACTCGGAAGACAGGAATGTAAGGACAGCCAGGCGGTGATGAGACAGCACCTCGTCTGTCTCCTGCAGGGAAGCCGTGGGGACTTGCCCAGGTGAGGGCAGGTAATCGTGGGAGAGGAGAAACTGCAAAATACATCTTGTCAATTCTGACTAGTGAATTAACTGGTTTAACACTTGCAGTCTGGGCCGGTTGTCCACCCCACAGGGAGACTGGAGTGCTGTGGAGTGCCAGGTGAGAATATCCCTCAAGGCACTGTAATCCGCGCCCCCCTGCCCCCCGGCCCCACCCCTGCCTCCCACCACTCTCAGGGGTGGGGCCGGACCATCACTTGAAAGTAACTTCAGCTAGAAAAGAAGTTTTCGCTCCTCAGCCTTGCCTGGGGTGCATTTCTTATCTGTGAGTAATAGGTTTTCACAATCCACCTTTTATGTTCATTTCAATAATGTGCCCAGGCTAAGCCAAGGCTCTCTTAAAGGAGAAGGCTCCGTTTATTCCCGACCTACTTCCTGAGGAGGGCAACAGAGCTAAGCCTGGGCCAGCCCTGGAAGGCTCACCCTCCAACTCACCCCCTACCAGTGAAAAATCAGACCAAGAATAATACTCTTTCATCTAAACCAGAAAACCAAGCAGAACGAAATCCCAAGCCCCAGCGATTTCAAAACAAATACAGCTTTAGGGGGTTTGGAGGGGCAAGAGGAAAGCCCCAGACAACAAAATATCCTATACGTTCTGTGTGTCTTTGGTCACAGCTGTTGGCCTCCGTTACTGGGACAGGAGGTGGCTGTGCTGGCCAGTGCGCTGGTGGGTGGGAGCCTTTTTCCTGCCACAATAGGTTGAATTGCTCTCTCTCTCCCTCGCAGGACCCATGTGACACATGTCTTTCTAGGTATCTTGTCAGATGGGTGGGACATTTCCTGCCTCTCTTGCTGATGGAAAGTATCCCTTAAGCCCTGTAAAAGGAACCGCTATTAAAGCACTCTACAGGAACTTTATATACATTGTTGCAATTCATTAATGAGCTGTGGTTAGGTTTTTACTACTTCATGTCTAGGTTTACAGGAAACAAGGCTCAGAGAGGGGAAGGACTGGCTCAAGGCCGCACAGCTGGGAGGTGATGGAGCCAGGACATGAACCCCGTTCTAAAGCCTCCTCTGTGTTCTGTGCCACGCCGGCCACCATGATGCGGGGGGCTCAGGACAATTCTACACAGAGAGAGCAAAACTCCATCACTTCCGCCCCTCTTCTCCCTTGTCCTTGCATGGTAGCATTTGGGCTGCTTTTCCACGCAGGTGTAGATCTTTAACATTTTTGCTTCTTGAAAACATTTGTAGCTGTCGGCCAGGGGCCTTAGCGACCTGAGAGTGTGGGAGGTGTGCGGACATGACCTTCCAGCTCCCTCCCTGGAAGGGAGGCACATAGGCTCCCCAAACTCACACGGGACAATTTTAGCATCTTGCACTCTTGGTAAGTGACAGTTTTGCAAATTGCGGGCAAAGAACTTAAATGCCTAATTAAATCCGGAAGATGCACTGGAGCTGGAACCCAGTGATTGATGTTCGCGGAGGTGCGGGTCCCTGGCGGGGGCCGCCTGACAGGGACCGCAGAGCCCACCCGGCAGCTGATGTCTTGTTGTGATCCACGTTGTCATTTTTTCATTACTGATTAAAATTAAAAATCTGCTTGGCAAATCCATTGTAAAATTTCCCTTCACGAGCATCGACGGGTACAAATTATTTTGTCAATCGTCTGGCAATCAAAGCGGGGCCGGGGCTGCTTTCTAGCCCCCACCGCCTTTTCATCCCCTCACACTCTCGCCAGTGACTTTTCACAACAAAGTTTTAAAAAGCGTAGGTAGCAGTCTTGGCAGTGCTTTAAAAAAAAAAAAGGAAAGATTCGTCTCTTTTTTAATGAAATATTCTGTTTCTGCTTGCCCCTCCCCCCGCTGAGAGCAGAGGGGAAGGTTGGCGGTGGGAGGGCCGGTCTGGGCTGTGCAATTGTCTAAAGCTGTGCAGTGGCAGGTGGATAATAGCAATAAAAGCCTTTATTAGGATAAAAATCTGTTTTGAGAATGGGAGCATAAATTGTCTAAAACTGCGAGGCAGAAAAGGAATCTTGCTAACCTGCAAACTGAGGGGGTAACATTTGCAGCGATGGCACTGAGGTGGTTTTGGACTTGGGGCCCACAGGCTGTGGGAGGGTGAGGGAGGGAAGACAGGGAGAAGGGGCTGGAGCTAGCTGTGCCCGGAGCACTGGGCATCAGAAGCTGGCTTCTAAGAGTCTTAGACCAGGGCTGTGTGACTCTGGGCAGGTCACTGCCCCTCTCCAGGCCCCTTTTCTTCTTTTGCAAGATGAAGTGATGGGATCACTCAGCTCCTTCCTGCTAATCTCTCCAACCCACGGCTCTCCAGCCAAGTGCATTCATTTGAAGTCTGGAAGTCAGTGAGGCATTTGAAGATGCTCAGGATTCATCTCCTAAGGCAGAGCCCGATGCAGGGCAGAGAGCATGCTTGGGTTTGGGGCTGGAAGCTCTGGGTCTGATCGGGCTGGGCTGTCTAGGTCTTGAGAATTGACTCATGACTTTGAAACTCAGTCTCCTGTCTCAGGGATTGCACGAACTGACATCCCATTGGCTTGGGGTCTCAGCAGTGCCCAGGTCTGACCCTTAGAAGCATTTTATCCAACCAACAAGAGGTCTGTATCCTGAGGAGAGATCTCATCCCTACCCCCACACTGGGATTCTCAGACACGTGGACGAATGGAGCTGGGCACTTCTAGCACCTTCTAGAACCCTAACCTAGACTTAATTAAAAATATTTCATTCTCTTCGGGTTGTTTGTTTATAATTTATGCATTTCATTTCCCCTTCCTTTCTTCTAAAGTTTTCCCTTCTCCCAGGAAAGTCAAGGGCAGAATGTACTTTTGAAGGGATCGAGTTTGTAGGGTCATCTTTAAGGAAAAACAACGTGCTTTCTGTCTTTTTATAGACTCGCCTTCTTGTTAAATAGCTTGGGCCAATCACAGCGCAGAACAAGAATCTGTGAACGTTTGAAATCAGGAGGTTCAGAATTCCAGATCGCCGTCCTTTTATAACTGAATTGGAATATTTATATCTCCTCACACATAGTTGGCATGTGAGCTTCACACGGAGAATAGGGATATTATAAAATTCAAATGCAGCCACATTTTCCTCTCTCCATAAAGCAGCAGGAACAGGGCTGTTGGGAATAAAGGCCATGGATATTTGAATGCTTAAAAAAAAAACCCTTTAATGATCGGGCAATTTTCTATTTTGGAAAATGGCTCATTCCGTTTTATAGGATGATTTCCCCAAACCTATATTTTGTGGATATTTTGCTAATGTGCCAACCCACAGCTGGAAAGATGGGTGTGTGCTTTCCACACCCCCAGAATGTGAGCTCATGCCTAACGTGGCTGATCCAGGAGCCCCAGGGAGCCAGGCTCTCTCCTGTGCTCTTCTCCGTCAGGCTGACACAGATGGGGCATTTGGAGGGCTGCTATCTGAGATACTACTGTCCCTTTGCATGGCCACCCACTTGCCTTATGGACCCATCCTTGTTGAGCCATAACTCCACCTGCAGGTGCCTGCGTCCCAGCTTCCGGCTCACAGGGCCAGTCCAGGGTGGTCGGGGGCGGAGGACACCAGCCTGGAGCCTGGGACCTGGGTTACGCCCTGGCTTCACTGCTTATTCACTGTGTGCCCTAGAGCACGGTGCCTCTGTGAGCCTCAGTTTTCTCATCTGTAGAGTGGGGTGAAACCGGCTGCAGTAGCAGGAGTGGGCAGGTGAAGGTGGCGGAGAAAAGTGAGGAAGTGCTCGGGCACAGCTGGATGTGAGACCCCTCTGGGGGCAGGATCACAGCCCAGGCGGCTTTCCAGCAGGGACCTCCCAGCCCCTCACAGAGCGGGGCACAAGCCTTGGAGGAGAGAGGTGTCTGGGCCTCTTTGTCATCCACCCCAGGCCGGGAGCACATGGTGTCCTAAAATGCTCTCTGCCTCTCTCGAGCTGATACATACTTGTCGTGGGCGATGTTCCCACTATCAGACATTTGGTGGAATTATAAAAATCCATTCCCACCCTGCTTAATACATTTTCATATTTCTTCCTTGACAGGCCTGGGCGCGTTGGATTTGGGGCCCTATCATCCTGGAGCCCACGCTTCTGGTGTGCTTGGGGACAGGAGGTGTTGGGGGACTGGCCAGGCAAGAGGCCCTGGCCTCTGAAAGAAAAAGAGAGAAGGCAAGGTTAAGGGCAGGCAAAGAGGTGGGAGCAGGCCCCGTGGTGTGCCCGGTGCTTCTTTCTGCAGCCCCCCAAGTTGGCGAGGGGCTCACACACGCACGGCACTTGGGTTTAAGCCTTGTTTCTAACCACGTGCCCACGGCTAATCTCTCACAGCCTCAGTGTTTATGAAACGGGCGTAATAAAAGTGCCCACCCATACAGCTAAGCGACTGAACGGGTGAGGCAAGGAGACAGCTGTGTTTGTGCCCGGGGAGTGGTGAGAACTCGGCAAGAGCGGCCCTACAGACGGACTGACTTCACAGGTCAGCAAACATGTGCTGTGTCCTCATGCTATGGTAGGAGCCACATCGGTGTGTCTCCCTTAAAAAGGTCACAATAACTGTGTGTGCGCGGGTGCGTGTGTGTGTGTGTCGGGGGGGGCATGCTATTACCATCTTTATTTTGCAGATAGGGAAACCAAGACTTAGGGAGGTGAGTGGCCGAGAGAAGCCAGGGGAGTTGGCTACATGGCCAGTGTTGTCTCCCTGCCACAGCCACCTGAGCCCAGGCCCACAGCCTGCTGGAACTGCTCTAGGGTGGGCAGTGCAAGGACTGGAGGGATGGGCTTCCTGGAGCTTGGCTTGCGTCGGCCAGCGGCAGCAGCCTATCCTGACATTCCGAGGCCCTCCCTCCCTCTGCAAAGGCAAACACGCTGGTTCCTGAGGACCGAAAGCCTCAAGCATGTGCGGCCCTCAAACCTCAAAGAGGATTTGGCTGCTGTGGCTTTTCTGGCCACAGAAGCTGTTGGTTTATTTTTCAAGTTGAGTGGCTAGTTGACGGTGCTGGCTGCAACCTGCTATTAGAAGCTCCTCCCTGTGGTGTGCGTGGTGGGCTGGGGGCAGAGCCCCTGGGACCGGCAGGATCCCAGGGTCCTCATTTCTTCCCTCTCGGTTGGCACGTGGCTGGGGTGGGGAACACACTGGGGAATTCTGTGTGAGTCTCTGGCCCTGGCAGGACTGTGTTGTCCCTTCAAAGCGCATCTGAAGCGCATGGGACTGACCACATTTGAAAGGGGCTGGGAGGCTGGTCTCCTCCTGTGGGTGGCGGTGCCCAGGATGCCTTGCCCTCACTCCAATGATCTCTTCAGTTCTTTAGTGTTTGTGAACACTGCTTTGGGGCCAGCTCGTGGAGGACTTCCTACCGGTATAGATGCACAGGCAGAGGTGGGTACCAAAGCACTCCTGGTGGTTGTCCTTGGGGGGTTCTGTCTGCTTCCATCCACCCCTCACCAGAATGTCACAGGGTAGGCTTCTTCCCTCTGTTGTTCTCCAATGTACCTGCAGTGCCTAGAACAGGTGCTCAAGGTGTTGCATGAATGGACGGATGGATGGATGGACGGGTGCCCATGACTTATCCTTAATTCGCACGTATTTCAGATGAGCCGTTACTGACCCATGGCTGTGCCCAGTAACTGGTACATGATCTTGTGCTCAACATCTGCATAATCAGGGAGCTGGACCCAGTTATTTGCTAAGTGATGGCCCTGTGACTTTTCCATGTCTAGGGTTTGGTTGAAGGCCTGGAAGAGTAGGTGCTTGGTAATATTTGTTGTGATAAAGAGTTGGTATGGAACTTAAAGCATCAAGTTGGGGGTCCTTTTATTCCAAACCTTGTTCTCCATCCTAGCACCTCCTGTGTCTGTTTCTGAGGAACCCCCTGTGTGTGAAGGGATAAAATGACATCATAGATGCTTAGTCCCCATAAAAGTGCCCAATACACTAAGGGTCTCAGTTAGGGTCAGAGTGCTAACCTCCAAACAACCACAAGGATGTGCATTTTTGTTGAGTTTATAAGCTAAAGACAGAGCTTGTAGTTGGGATCTACTAGAGCTATAGGCTTTTGTATCAGTCAGGACAGGTTAGGTTATGCTATGTAACAAATAATCCCTATATCTCAATGGCTTAGTACAACAGAGATTTATTTTTTACTCATAGTACATGACCAATGGCAGCTGGAGACTCCACTCTGTATTGTCCTCACTCAGGGACTCAGTCCACCAACAGAGTGGCCACTATATGGAATATCACCTATTGCCGCAATAGTGTGAATTGAACATTGGTTGTTAAAGGCCTCCACCAAGAAACGATGGACATCACTTCAGTTTACATTTCATTGGCCAGAGCAAGTCACATGTTCACACCTAAGTTCAAGGGGCCAGGAAAGTGCAACCTGCCATGCTCTCAGGAGGAGAAGAACTTCCGACATTGGCTGTACTATGTTCTAATGACCACTGCAGCATCTTTTTTGAAAATGACTCAGTGTATAACTCCAGGTGAGTTGCTTCCTCTCTCTGAGTCTTAGTTTCCCAGTGGGTAAGGTAGGAAAACTAATGCTTATTCAACAAGCTAACTTGAGGATAAAGTAAAATAACATACAAAAACACCTTGAACAATGCCCCTTCCCTTTTAGGTTATTTGTAAAGGAATGAATGGATGAGTATTGGGAGTAGAGTAGTTCCAGCCTTCCTGGGATTTACACTTTAGGGGGTAATAACAGTCATCCAAATAAAAGGAGAAATTACGATTTTGATATGCACTTTAAAGGGCAGTGTGGCACACTGAGTGCAAAAATGGACCCCATTGCCCGCTGCAGGGAAGAGACCACGTGGGACACGGAGGAGTCACCCCGGCTGAGCCAGCCCTCAGCCCGACTCACTGGCTGACCACTGATATTGGTGTGAGCCTGCCTGAAATCAGCTGACCTGGAGCAGAGCAACAGAACTGGCCGGCTGCCTTAGAGACTTGGGGACAGAACACACGGCGGTCGGTTTGGAGGTGGTTTTGTTACGTAGCATTCTCGTGGCAGTTGACATGACGGATACAGGGGGACATCCATGAGGATGTGTCATAAGAGAATGAGACTAGTCTGGAAAGTTTGCTTTCTTCCTTGAGAAATCAAAAAATGAGCTGAGAGCTGGTGGCAGAGTAGAGTAGGTGTTAACCAGGTGAAGGGGAGGGGAAGAGCATTCTAAGAAGAGAGAACGGAGTCTGTGCAAAGGCCTGGTGGTGGGAGCCTTGTGGCCCATTTGGAAATGGAGGCGGGCCGCGTGGTCGGCGGCAGTAGCAGAAATGCTGGATCTCCTTCCCAGACTTGGTGAACAAGACTTTTCATTTCTGGGGGGGCTCAACACCCCACTATCACGATCGATATCCATGAGGCTACTCTGCTGAGTTTTATCTTCATTTTGAGCTCCTGGAGATTTTCCTTTCCTTGCTTTTGAACTTGACTTTGGATTTAAGTAGTTTGTTGTTACATTGTATCCAATGTTTTTATTTGTTGGGGTTGGGGGTTAGGTGGGTGGATGGTCTCTCAGTATCTGCGTGGTCCACCTTGATGACTGGATGCCTGAGGGTCAGGAGTAGTTATTTGTACAGATGTTTTTATTATCATGAAAGGAGCCACGTAAGTCACCAGGAATAAGACGGTGGATGTCAATTTGCTTTGTACACTTTCAAGTGTTTCATCAGTGGAAGGTATGAACTCAGTTTCCATTCCTAAAGGATGGATTTTAACAACAACCTCGTACGCATTGAACTTATGAAGAGAGCTGCCTGCCTTGGCTGTCTGTGCTTTGTCATCTCCACCACACGTGTCAAGGTCATCGATGTGACCTCCACCTGGCCAAATCCAAGGGAGAGTTCTCTGTCCTCTTTTGGTCCTTGGGCTCAGCCGACCAGTCCCTCCTTCCCTCACACCCCTTCTTTGTAAGGTTGCCAGGACACCGCTCTCTGCTGGCTTCTTCCCACCTCACTGGCTGCTGTCCCCACGCTCCTTTATCTGTCTTCTGAAGGTCAGGTGTCCCGAACTCTCTTCTCTCACCTCCACGCTCTGTCCCAAAATTAACATGCTTCTCTTTATTTCCATTGCCGCCACGATAGTTCCTCATCTTTTGCTAGACTGAAGAAAGTCTTTTAACTGGCTTCCTTGTGTTCCTACTTATCTTATCACTATCCAGTCTCCATCCAGCAGAGCCAGAACACAAATTACTCCTGTAATTCCACTGCTTACAACCCGCCCATGGCTCCCTGTTGAACCTCAGATGGAGGCCAACACAACCCTTAACACCAACACAACCTTCAAGTCGCCCCTCAAGCTGGCCCCTGCGTTCTCCTGCAGCTCTGTCTCCTCCACCCGCTGCCTGCTCTCCTGCTCTAGCTTGGTCTTGTCACTGTGCCCCAGGGCCTTTGCACTGGCTGATCCTTCTTTCTGGGACACTTCGCTCCCAGCCATCTTTCCGTGGCTGCCTCCTTCACATCATTCAGCCCTGGTTCAAGTGCCAACCCCTCAGAGAGACCTTCGCTGATTACCCAGGCTGAAGGAGGACTCCCCCCATGCTGGTTACTCTCTGTTGCATTACCCTGCTTGCTCTGCAAGACTTTGTCATCGGATAAGATCTCATTTATGTCCTTACTCATTTATGGTCTCTCCCCAAGAAGAACGTGAGCTCTACTGGGGTTGGACTGCGTCTGCCGCGTTCACTGCTGACTTTGCAGAAATGAGGCTAATGCCCGAGACTCAGCAGGTACTTGGCAATCATTCCTTAAAGGAATGACTGATCTACTTTATACTTTACAAATATTATCTCTTTCAGATCTTTCAACAACCCTACAGGTGGAACTTCCTGTGCCCATGATTGAGATGGGAGAAGCGAGGGCCCCAGAGGTTCGGAGGCTCCCCAAGTCTGATGGCTCTGGAGGAGCCGAGTCAGGTGTGAGATTTTCAGGGCTGGGTCCAAGGTCCGTGCTCCTTCCCTGTATCAAGTCACCTCTTGTGAGTGGATTTAGGATTTCAGTGCAGAAGTTGAGACACAGACAGTTGTTGAGTTAGAAAGTCTCCTTTGTTTGAGAACAAAACCTTTTCTTCATGCCGTGAAGGACATCAAAGTACCCTGTGCCAGCCCCGGGTGGCACGCTTCCTTGAGAATGCCCCCACGACAGTTGGCGCTATGTAGGGGCTTTTTTTTTTTTTTAAATCAACTCTGGTTTGGAGTCTTTCGAACCATAAAAAGACCAGTGTGAAACCACAAAACTTCTAGGTTTCTTGCACTCTTAAAACTAAAGGGAAAAAGTGGGGGGCAGTATTATTTGAACCACATTTTGCAAACACTAGCTTCCCTCCCAGTCTGAAGCAGCTGGTGCCAAGCTGCCACTCGCCGCACACTTTTATGGGCCGAGTTGCGAATGCTGGCAAGCAGCTGCCTGCAGCGAAATTACTGGCGGGGCCCAGGTCCCCGGGCAGAGTGGGCCTCGCGGCAATGCCCCCTAGACGCAGAGTGCTCCACGCTGGCTTGGAGAGTTCATCTGTCCTCTGGCCACACTTGCTTACTGGCACCGCGAAGAATTCCCTTGTTGTTTCATTCACTTAAGACTTGGAAGTTTGGGGAGTTGGCACTAGCAACCTCTTGGCCCACAAGTTAGACTCAAGTGAGAGGCGCGTGCATCTCGATGCCTACTTTGCCCGGAAGTAGTGTGGAGTCAGGCGAAGGGTTTTCCGGTCTGGTGGACGAGTTTGAATCCTGGCATCGTGGACAGACACTCCGTCTGTGTGACCTTGGGCCAGTGACTTGATCTAGCCCCTCCTCAGTTTCCACTTTGGTGTGATGGGGCTCCTACATGTGCCAGGGTGGCCGGATATGATGTGAAATGAGGCAGTGCATGGGAGGGAACTGCATGATGGCTAAAAGCATGGATTCAAGAGTCTGTGAGACCTGGGTTCGAATCCCATCTTCAGCTCCTACCAGCTGCGTGATCATAGGGCCAACTTAGACTAAATGTCTCTTAGACTCAGTTTCCCTAGCTCTTTGGGTCATGCAGAGGTTTAAATGAGATGATATGTATAAAGGTATTGGCGTAGGGCCTGGCTCATAGTCCTCAATAACCGTGTACTGTTTCTGTCTTGCTCCTAATAACCAACCTTCAGGATAGCGGATGCCACTGGGCATTTTCTAAATGACAATCCTTATTACTATAAATGTGTCCCCAGGCTATTTGGTTAACTTACATGTTTTCGAGGTTGATAATTATGATGAGGTTTTGTGTGTATGCATTTCACTTAAACTTGGAGAAATTGGAAAAAAGAAAAAAGAAAATTCTTTGTTCAGAACACGTTTCAAATGAAGAGTCACCGGCCAAGAATCTTCAGGACCCTTTTGTTACGTTTCGAAGAGGTGATTATTTTGTAGGCTCCAGGGCACTTAAACTCTGTCCAGAAATTCCTTTGGTAAATAATAATAACAGAAAATATCCTTTGGAAATAATAGAGGGGATTTAGCAAACACCTTTGTTTCAGGGATCTCAAAGCCTTCCACGTAATTTCAGGGCTTTAGCGATTTTCTTAAAAGGGCTTGACTTTCTTTCCTGCCTCAGCGAGAGGCATGTTCACAGGAACTGGAGGCCTTCAGAGCTGGACTCGATCCTAGAGGTGATTTGGTTCAGCCTGGCTGCTGTGCCAACAGGAGAAACTGAGGCCCAGGGAGGGGCTGATGCAGCTGGAGGGAGAGCTGGGACTCCACTGCAGGTCCCTGGTCACCTGCTTAGGGCTGCTTCTGGCTTCCCAGGCTTCCTTATTCCTGCGGGCTCCACATTCTCAAGAAAGCATGTGAGGGTGGACGCTCGATTCCCGTCTGACACGTGCACGCTCACTTCACCTTGGAGCTTTCACCTGTAAAGTCTGACCGAGAGGGGCAGGGGAACGAGGGTGTGGCCTTCTTTCTCCTTGGGGCTCCTGCCCTGGAGTATCAGGCCAGCAGGGACCATCCTGGCTCTGGGTCGAGTTGGCTGCTCCAAGGGCGGCTGTGACTGTGAGTGATTCATCCAAGCACGCTGGACCTCCCTGCCTTACCTTTAAGAGCCAAGGGCTCATAGTCACTGGGGTGGGGTTTTTGTTAGAATGAAGAGCCCGTGTGCCATGTTATTCATCCCTCGGGTGTTTCTGTCATTTTCTGCGTACATGTCCGATTTGCCTCCCTAACGCAGGAAATGTCCATTTCCATCATTTTATAAATTTTTGTGTTTTTGACTCATTCCCCATTGAGTCTTTGTTCATTCATTCATTCAACAAGCCTCTTCTGAGCCCAGCTAGACGTTAGGCATTGGATGTCCATGAAAGTAGGCAAAATGAAAATGGATGCTGCCATCGCGGACTTTACTAAGAACAACCAGAGCAATAAGTCAGTGTCCCCACCACCAATGTGTGTATCTGTCAGGGCAAGACAGGTTAGGGTATATAACAAATAGCCCCGCATGTGGAGGCGTAAATACAACAAAAAGTGAATTTTGGCTCTTGCTGCTGGAAATCCTTCCCCCATGGCTGTCTGCCCCTCTGGGGGCGGATACATTTCTAAGGCCGGTGGAAGCATGGTGGTCATTTTGAAATATGAACTTGGACATGGGTCCCTGTGCATCTATTGCTGGTCAGCAGGAGGCCTCTGTTTGTTCCAGACACTTAGAAATGCGGGCTGATGCGGAATCGTACGGACCTGGGCCTTCCTATTCACTGAGGCAGCAAACGGCAAACATGGGGAGCCATAGGTGATTCTCAGAGCTCCCATGCAGAAGTGACACTTGTTACTTTCACTCACATTTTATTGGCCATGGTGAGTCACATGGCCGCACCTAACTCCGAGTGAGGTGAGGACCTGCAGTCTCCCATGCCTGGAAAGAGCTGGTAGGTCTGAGATTCTCAGTTTCCCCACCTGTAAAAACAAGAAGCAGGCCCAGCTGACCCTCCCTCTCTAGCTGTGACAGCAAAGGTCTGGGGACTGTGCATTCCAGAGTCATGCCGTCCTGCCTCTGGCGGTCACCCACGTCTGCCTTCGGAGAGTGGGTGCAGGAGCAGGCGCAGCCAGTGCTACTTTCGGTGTCTGATTTCCAGAGAGAGACCTTGTTTTGGGGCCTTCCTTCCCTTCTACTCTTAGATTCTGGCAGAAGTGTTTTCAAGGTTATGGTTATTACATCAATTATTTTTCTAATTTCTTTTTTGAGGGAAATCCACTTTTGCAGAGCGGTGGCGTGAAAGGGGTTTCGTAAGGGCAGGGATGCCATAATTTTGGTAGGAGAACAGTGACACCTTCAAACTGAGTAATTATGGAAGGGTGCGTTCGAAACTACTTTCACAGCAAATTGCCCTGCTGTTTCCAATTGGTTTTGCTGGTTAGTTTTAAATCTTGCCCTGGCTTTTCCCACTGCTGCTGGAAATCCTTCCCCCACAGCCGTCTGCCCCTCCGGGGGCGGCTGCCTTTCTAAGGCCGGTGAAAGTGTGGTGGTCATTTTGAAATATGAACTTGGACATGGGTCCCTATGCACATCTCAGGCCACTAGCTGGGGGTGAGCCAGGAACCTCCTTGACAGCTTTATGACCGAACTTAATTCCCAGTGACAGAAGTGGAACCAGGTCAATTTAGAGTCGCCCCTCGCCCTGGGGTTGAGCCTCCATTCTAAGGGGCTTGTAGAGGGGAGTGTCTGGGGTCTACCTGTGATCCTCACTTTTCCAGGTTGGCACCGCTGGGACCTCCTGGAGCCGTGTGGTCCCTGGCAGCCCCCTTGCCTTCTCCGGGCAGTCCTCTCCCAGCTGCTTTCAGGCCACAGGTCAGCCTGGGAGTGTCGCTCCCGACCACGGAGAGCCAACAGTGGCGGCTCAGGCCTGGTGGTCACAGCGTCGCTCCCGGGCAGCCCGCGGGGTGGGGCTGGGCAGTGCCCGGCGCTTGCAGACTTCCCAGCTCTCCTAGAAGCAAGCCCCAGCCCCACTCTGGCCTCGGCTTGGCCAGACTCCTCCGCATACCAGCCGGAACTCGGGCGTCTCCTCCATCAAAAGTGCCAGCAACACACCTTCCGATTTCACCTTCACTCGGAGCAGCTTTCTCCCGTGATGGGACTTCGTTCTCTGACGGTGGGGACCTCGGGCACGGTGAAGGCCACGCAGCACCGGTCTGGGTTGGCATCCCCGCTCAGGCCTGGGAACAGAGGCTGGGGCCCTGGGGGTGACTTCCTCCCACATTGTGGGGGGCTGGCTCCGATTGGGCCTGGCGGCACCCGCCCCCTCCATCCGATGATGCTCCTGCTCCTTAAGCTGAGCTGAGGTCACCCCTCTCTGTGGCTTTCCCTCATGCTTCATACTTCGGGGTTCCCAGTCTGACGGCATTTGTTATGGGTGAGTCTCATGTTGAGACAGGTGGAGGCCTGTTTTCTTGGATCAGGTGGGACTGGGTCACAAGAAGATGTCTGTGAGTGCAGACCTACAAGGGCTGTGCCAGGGATCTGACCTCACGTGGTTGTGGGAGCTGGTTCAGCGGCCCCTGGACGCCCGTGCCTTCGCCTCTGATGTGGAGCTCTCAGTCCACAGAGCGGGGGGCTGGGAAGGGAAGCGAGGCCGTCGTGGTCAGCTGGAGTCAGGAGCCAGCGGTGTGGGAGTGCGCAGGAAGGATGGGGACCTGGGTCAGTGCTCGCTGCCTCCACCCTTGCTAACGTTCTCCGGGCGTCCTCCTGCGACACCGAGGTCCTTCAGCAGGAAACCAAACACCATCGGGCCTGGAGTTGGGGCCAAGGGCACGTGCAGGGAAGGGGGAGCCAAGGTGGGCCAGCAGACAGGCGTCATTGCTGTGGGGGAGTGACAGGAGTGTCTGTCCTGGGCTGCCTGGCAGAAAAACAGAGCTGTGGCCACTGCTTTGCCTCTGCCCTCTGAGTGTCACATGAAGCTTCCTTTTGTGGCCCCTCCTCACTGGCAGCATCAGCGAGTTCTGGGGTGTGTGGCCCAGCGAGCTGGGGCATGGGAGAGCCCCCTCTGCCCCGGGAGTCCTGAACGGCTGGCTCAGAGGCAGGGCTCTTGTCCAGTTTAGTACTTTTCATTTGACAATTTTTTCTTGGACACTATGTGTTAGGACCAGTGCAACGTGCTGGTAACACTGAGGTGACTCGGACCCAGTCCTGGCCCTGAGGACCTCCCAGGTTGGTGGGAGGGACAGGCTCAGAACCAGACAACTCGAACACCGAGGTCACCAGACAGTCTGCAGGGGCTCTGGGCCCACAGAGGGCTCTGGAGCAGGGGCAGAGTCAGCCAGGCAGAGGGGGAGGGGAGCTGCTCCAGAGACAACACGTGCCAAGTCCTTGAGGTGTAAGGAAGCACACACCTCGCAGAACCCCAAGTCACTCAGCCTGGCTGAAGCATGGGGGGCGAGAGGCCTCAGATGCGGAGGACGGTAGGCAGGAAAGGTGGGGACGGGCTGACGTGTGCCGGGGGCTGTGTTCTCGGCTAAGGAACTTGGCTGAGAGAAATGCGGATCTGTGCTGTTGGGGCGTCACATGGTCAGACCTAGATTTCAGACAGTTCCCTGACTTGGCAGGGAGGGGAGGCCACAGGCGGGCAGGCCCCACGTGGACCCCTGTGCTGGTCAAGATGAGGGAGGACAGAGGCCTCAACAAACCCAGGAGGTGTGATGGAGTTAATGACGTCACCTTCCTTCACACCACGGTGGTGGCCAGTGCAGCCTTGGGGGAAGCAGGGAGGCTTGGAGAAAGAGCACACTTCAGTTTGTACACTATGTGCTCTCAAACCAGGGCCCTTCCTGCTCTCCCTGCGGTGGTGTGGGCGGGAGCAAGGGCCCAGCCCTTCACTGGGCCCGCCTGCTAGATGGGAGGGTGCAGCTTGGGGACGGCGGATGGGGCCTCAGGGATGTAGCCGAAGTCCACCCCTTTCGAGTCCAGCCTACGCGGGCGTGTGCTCTCCTGCCCTTGACCACGCGTGGCCACGTTCCACCAGCTTCTGTCCTGGCTCGAGAACACTAGCCGCGGGTAGGGGCCATAGACACGCAGTCCTTCTAAGTCTGGCCTTCAACATGGAGCGGTGACGCCATCATAGGGTTCTCCTTACGTCTCAAACAGCAGTTCGTCTCAGGAGCTTTGGGGAGTGTGGAGCTTCTAATTCCCGCTGCTGCTAAACGCGCATTAACAAGGAGCCAAGCTGTGGCAACGGCGGCTCCAGCCAACGGTGCTTGACGTTTCGTGGATAGATTCAAGTTCACAGCTTTTAACCGGCAATATTAGCTGGCTCCGTTCCTGCTTCTCTTTCCTGGTGCTTTTGTTTTGACCGTGTTTCTTTCTCCCGTTCTCTCTCTCTCTTGGTGGCTGAGCCTCAGGTGATGTGCCGGGTGCCGGTCCCTGCCTGTTTTTCACCTCACAAGCCCAGCTTGCGTGCTTGCTGGAGCCGATGTCCTGAGCATAGGACCTCCGGGATCCAGGCGGGACCGGGAGGTGAGTGACAGGCGGAGCTGAGCTCCCGCTGTCCGAGTCCGCAGCAAGGCCTGGCTTTGCCGCAGGTCCTCCAGGCTGGCCGGCTGCCCTCTTCACCCCTGAGCGTAAACTCCCCACTTTCCGAAGGGACCTGTCATGTCACCTGTCGGGCAGAATCAGGACCTGGTTAATGATGCCAAAGACGTGAAGAGCAACTTGCACAGGCTCGGTGCTCAGCTGGTGATCTGTACATGCAGGTCTCTTCCTGCCACCTGTCCTCCTCTGGGTCAGGGCTTGGGAGCTGGTGCAGGGGACAAGCCTGGACAGGGAGTGGGGGATGGGGGGCCAGCGGGGGTGTTAGAGCTCCAGCCCTGTAACTCACTCAGCGCTTACCTGTGGAACGGGCTGGGTTAGGGTCACGTTCTGCCAGTCCCTTTAGGGTCTCCATTTGGGGGTCCTGTCTGGGCAGCAGTAGAGGGAAGGAGAGGTGGGGGGGAGGGGAGGAGAAGCAGGAGGACAAAGAGACAGAGGCCAGCAGGGCCGTAGTGGGCATTCTGGGTGGTGTGGGCATTACTATGCGTCACCCTCTCCCGGTCCTTACCCAGCCACCTCCCCTTCCACCCCAAAAGCCTTCCCAAGGTGGTCAGGGCAGGCGGTGCCAGCCCTGCAGTGTCAGGGGCCAGAGGTCAAGTCATGCCAGGCCTTCAGGGAGGGCGAAGGCCCTCCAGGCCACCCCATGGACACTAGGAGAGTCTCGGGGGTCGGGAAGGTGTGCGGGGGCATGCAGGCACTGCGTCCACCTGTGAGGCAGCTTCCGCATGGGCGGCAGACCAGGCACAGTAGGACCAGCGAGTGGTGGGTGCACAGACTGTGCTGGACCTCTGTGAGACCTCCTTTCCGGACTGGACCCGCACTAGTGGAGGACAAACAGATGTGACTGTCACCTCTGAACTGGACTGCTAAGGGCAGCTGTGTCTTCTCCTCATGCTCTGTCCACTCATACATCGGGAACAGGCATTGACCCTAGTGGATACTCTGAAGTGCAATGTGGGTGATTGATGGGTCCACTGATGGAAGGAACCTGGGTCCCCAGAGAAGTGCTTGGAGCCAGGTCCGTCCCCACTAACCTCCCTCTCCCTGCAGTGGGCCTGGATGTGAATCAGAGATCAGCCTTAGCTGTGTTAAGTCACTGAGGTTTTGAGGCTGGTCTGATTACTCACACATTCTAACTAGTACAGGGAGAGGGGACACCAGAGGCTGAAGCTGGCAGGACTCACTCTGAGGACCTGTTTCTGTACAAGATAGAACTCTTGGTTGCAGGAGACCAACAGCCCATTCAAAGTGGCTTAGGGAGAAAACAGACTTTATTAAAGTCTGGGGGATATGTCAGCCTCAGGCATGGCTGGATCTAGGTGCTCAGACACAGCGGCAAGCTCTCTCTCTCTCTCTCTTTCTCTGTCCTCCTTCTACTTTTTTTCTGCGTTGGCTCCAGGTAGTAAAGATGGCTACAAACCTAGCAGCCCATTTGCTCTCGAGGAAAGAGGTGGTGTTCTTCTCAATTATTCCAGGAAAAGGCCTGGAATCCACTTTGATTGACCCACTTGGGTGACATGTCCATCTCTGATGTATGCTGTGGTTGGTATGGAGTCCCAGTGCTCTGACTGGCCAGGCCTGGGTCATGTGCCTAGTCTTGCAGCTGGGGGCAGGGCCAGCTTCACTTAACCCCCACCCCCTACCCATTGGATATAGCTAAGGGGAAGGGCAGCTGGTCGGATGAAAATGCAGCCACATCCTTGGACCGATTTCTGTGCACTCCCAGCATGCTCTGCATCTGGGGGAGGTGCCCCTTCCTTGACTGAGTGTTCTGCCCCACAGAGAGATCACCTGTGATGTCAGGGCTGGGTCCCGTCCCTGCATATCCCTGGGCCAGCCACTGCCCCACCGTCCCTGCAGGTCTCTGGAGGGTCATGTGAGCTCCAAGCCGGACTCTCGGAGCACTGTGTCTGCACGAGGAGGGGGCTGCCACCTGTGGGGACGCTGGTTCCCTCGGCATCACGCCGACCCAGGGGGAGCCTAGGGAACTGTCTCTTTTTCTTCCACCAGTTGTTTTTATTGTGGTAAAATGCACGTAGCATGAAATGCGCCATCTTACCCGTTTTTACATGCACAGCTCAGTGGCATTGGGCACAGTCACATTGTTGGGCTGCCACCACCACTGTCCACCCCAGAAATGTCTCGTCCTCCCCAGCTGACACTCTGTCCCCATTAAACATCCCTGACCACCGCCCTGCACCTCTGTCTGGAGGACTGTGCTTGACAGCACCTTCTATGCACGTGGCTACACACCGCCTTCTTGCGACTGGCTTATTTCACTTAGCGTGGTGTCCGTACATTCTGTCCGTGTGTGGGATGTTCACAATTGCCTCCTTCTTCTTTCAAGGCAGAAAATATCCCCCCGAGTGGCAGGACCTGTTTGCTTATCCCTCCATCTGTTGATGGATACTTGGGCTGCTTCTACATGCTGCTGGGAACATGGGGGTACAGATATCTATGTGGATCTCCACCTTCAGTTCTTTTGGGGATGCATCTAGAGGCGGAATTGCTGGATCATATGATAATTTAAGATTTTTGAGGAACCACTATACTGTGGGAACTGTATTTTAAAGCCCCTGGTCCCATTAGCAAGGACTTATAAATCAGAAGACAAAAGATAAGGGGAAAAAAGGAAAAGCCCTACCTTTGGGGGCTGACAGGGCAGCCCTGTCAGGAGAGAGAATTTATCTTGACTAGCAAGCCAAGCAAGCGTAATCCAAGTGCTGGGCAGGAGGCGGAGGGGCTGGCCGGCGAACAGGAGCCTCGCCCGCTAGCAGCACTGGCAGGGGTTTTTATGTTGATGGAAAATTGTCACTTTGGTGGGATTCGGGAATGCTACTTATGTTGTTAGGTGACAATCTATAATGCACTCACTTAGGGATGTGTGAAGGGCAGGATTCTTCCCGGGACAGCCAGGGCGATCCTACTGGCACCTTTCTGGGGACGGTGAGGGGTCTGAGGGCAGCCAGCAGCTGGCGCATAATTAGTGGTGATGGGGCTGTTCCAACACCTCCTGTACCAGGAAGCATCAGGACTCCCAGCTGTCTCTAAGGTAGGGACTGGCCTGAGGCAGATCTGGGGGAGGGCGATCCAGGAGAGCCAGGAAGCCCAGAGACACCCAGGCTGCTCTGCAGACTCCCTTGTGTTCCTGGTCATGGGGGCCTTGAATGCCAGGGTCAGGGCCCCAAAAGAGTGGAACAAGCTCCTTCAAGGGTTAAGCCACTTTTAAAAAGTCGGCAGGAAAAGGAAACTGTGGCGCTTTCTGACCACGGGCTGCCTGCCGCCTGGTTTCCCAAGCCCTGGGCGGGATTGGCGGCCTCACGTCCCCTCTGGAATGTCTGGGCTGCAGCCGGGGCTCGGTCTAAATGAGAAACAGGCCGGCAGGCTGCGGCCAGCTCCTCGTGCGGTCTGGGCAGGGCTGCTTGGCTTGGCCTCAGTGGAGGACACACTGGCTGGGCCTGGCAGACCTCCCATCCTCATGGGAGGCTCGGGGGGCTAGCCAGCCAAGTCAGGCCAGCTCCTGCACGGAGGGAGGCCAGCAGGCCACCGCCCTGGAGGCAGATGGAGACCATTCTGCTCTTGGCCTGCCACCACCCCTTCTGCAATCTTGGGAACAATGAGGTTCACCGAGCCTAGGTTTTCTCACGTTGAAAATGGGAGCAATGACATCTTCCAGGATCTCATGGCGTGAAGTTGCAGAGCCTCTGTGTTTCCTCATGGATGGGACTGCCTGGAAGGCTCTCAGAGCCTGGCCCAACACTCTGGTGTGAGAGCCACAGTGACTGAGTTTCAGAGAAGTTCAGGAATGACCCAGGGTCCCACAGCAAGGTGGGCACATACCACAGATCCTTCAGTAAACCGACGCTTCTCCCCATCAGCACTTCTCTGCGAGAGGCCAGCTGTGACCGTGCTTTCCGGCCCCTCTCCAGCCTGTCCCTCCTCACCTTCCCAGCCCAGGCATTGAGCACAGGAACCTCCACGTTTGCCCAGAGCTCCTGGTTCATGCACTTTCTCTGATCCTATGGGGTGAAGAGTCAAGGATGTCCCTCGGGGCTTCTAGATGAGAGTTATCCCTGAAATTTGGGGTGAATGTGGCCAAGCCCCACTACATACTCTTTCCCACCTTCCCAACCATTGAACAGTGTCAGTCAGTGGTCATTGGCACCAATTCAGCGCCAACAGGAATCCCCAAATTGGGGTGCAATGCAGGAGGTGACTTACGGGACTGGGTGCCTCTCCGGCTAGACAGCTCCTTGCGGGTCTGCTTCACTCTGCTCCGCCCTGTTCTG
The DNA here is from genome assembly GCA_007922815.1 of Macrotus californicus. Lineage (NCBI taxonomy): Eukaryota > Metazoa > Chordata > Mammalia > Chiroptera > Phyllostomidae > Macrotus > Macrotus californicus. The sequence continues at coordinate 92,294 of VMDR010001329.1, read as the reverse complement.
TGCTGCTATGCGCCACCCTGCTCCAGCCAGACCTCTTTGGGCTTTCACAGTGAATGAAAGGTCCAGAGAGACATGTTTTTCCTCCCAGTAACCCTCCGGGCTGTGTTTCTAACTCTGCTTTGTGGAGTAAGGGACCAGAGAGGTTCAGTGACCCACTGAAGGTCACTCAGTGGGAAGAAGTAGAGCTGGCGTTTACCCAGAGCTGACCGGGAACTGCGGGAGGGGCTGCTTCTGCTCCATCACAGCTACAAGAGGGAATGCTTCAGGGCCCAAACCTCTGACCCTTTCCCTCTGCTACGGGAAAGAACGGTGGGTTGGTCATTTACGAGTGTGTGACCTTGGGCCAGTAACTCGGTCTCTTTGAGTCTTGATTTCTCCACCTGAAGTTATGGGTGATGATACAGAAATGTGAATGAATGAGCAAGGGGAGGGTGTCGCCATGCAGGGGATCCCAGGGATCTGGTCTGGACTAGGGTGCACAGCCACCAGAGGGGCAGGGTTTACAAGGGAGAGGGCCCTGGGGATCTTTTTTAAAAATATATTTTATTGATTATGCTATTACAGTTGTCCCATTTCCCCCCACTTTATTCCCCTCCACCCTGCGCACCACCCCTCCCACCCACATTCCCCCCCTTTAGTTCGTGTCCATGGGTTGTATATACAGGTTCTTTGGCTTCTACATTTCCTATACTATTCTTAACCTCCCCCTGTCTATCTTCTACCCACCATTTATGCTTCTTATTCCCTGTACCTTTTCCCCCCATTACTCCCCTCCCCTTCTCCACTGATAGCCCTCCATGTGATCTCCATTTTTGTGATTTTGTTCCTGTTCTAGTTGTTTGCTTAGTTTGTTTGTTTGTTTTTTTTTTTTGGTTTAGTTGTTGATAGTTGTGAGTTTGTTGTCATTTCACTGTTCGTATTTTTGATCTTCTTTTCCTTAGATAAGTCCCTTTAACATCCCATGTAGTGCGGGCTGGGTGATGATGAACTCCTAACTCTGTGGAGCTTGGGAGCGTTTTGACCGAGAACTGTTAGTTTGATGTGTGGGCAACACCTCTGGGCAGAGGGAAGGAGGGGCCCAGGTTGGAGGTGGCACTGCAGTCTGGGGTGTCCCAAGGCCAACTCCACCACAGAACATTCTCCTGGGTTCATGGGGTGTCTGTGTGTCTAAGCATGTGTGCACCTGTGAATGTGCATGCCTGTGTGCATGTGTGGAGGGTGCAGGGCACTTCCTTATTTCCTGAATGCTTGGAGAGCAGCACTTGATGAGATCGTTCAGCCAAGCTTTGGGCTCTGAGAGGGGGTGTGCCCAAGTCGCCAGGAGCTGGTTTCCCCTGTGGGTGATGAGCTGATGTCCCTACTCTGGGAACAAGGACATCAGAAAATGTTAAGGGGCCTGACAGGCTGCTGTCCCAGTGGCCAGTGCCCCTCAGTGTCCAGGGAAAGATCGACGGGTCTTCAAAGTGATCAGTACCAGTGGATGGGACAGCAGTGTCCTCTCCTCCACTTCAGTGAGTGAAATCGCACCCTCTCCTCGGCATTGACCCTCTTGCTCCGCTTAAATACACATTAACTGGGCAGACCACGAAGACAAAGCCTTCTCTTTCATCAGCTGGAAGTTCGTTTTCCCAGCTTTCCCAGAGGGGAGCGATGTTGTGAAACCCCTTGTTTGGAGGGAGAGGTTCTTATTAGATCTGATGAGGCAGTTTGCATCAAAGCTAATTAGGATGGCCAACTGGAGAGAGGAGGTCGGTGAGTGTAATGGGGCGGCTTTGGTGCGCTGGATGCGCCGTGAGTACCTCTGGGCTGTGCAACGGGTTCTTTCTACCAAAGCTTCAGCATGCATCTGATCTCAGGATATTGGATTTTTCTTTGAGGAAAGAAATAAATGACTTACCTGGGGAATAAGCCCAGAGTTCCCTCCATGCACTGGGCTGGAATAAGCTTGTGATTCTCATGTAAACCTCTAAAGCCTGGGTGTCATAATGTATTTTATGTGCCAGGTGAGTAGGTTGCCTGCCCAGGAAAAAAGGAAACATGGCAAGGAGGAGAGATTAGTGATTACATCCAAGGAGAAAGAGAACAGCTTCAAATACTTTATGTAAGCGGGCATAGCTTCTTGATACAGTGGCCGAGAAATGAGATTCACTCTGAAAAGCAGTTGTTCTGGTTTCTTCTTGGACTTGATCTTGGAAGCTGGCAGCTATGCCCCGTTCGTAGTTGTTGCTGCCGTGTTTCTTTCCCACCTCCCTTAAGTCTGAGAAAATCAGGCTTCATCAGACCCTCGTTGTTTGGCTGCTTTCCTGTGTGGCTGGTGCAGAGCGGACGAGAGCCCTGGGTTCTCGGCCTCCTGCAAGTGCTCACTGGGCCGCTGCTGTGCTCAGGCCCGATGGCCACGTCAGAGAACGTGGTTCATGTCTCGGTAGGTCTGCCGAGTGAAAAGCAAGCCCCGCCCACAGGGATCCTGTCAGCAGGACTTTGCCAGGCTGGCAGGAGAGAAAAGGGGTGATTTTTCTGATTCTGAAACCCATGGGAAAATTCCAGGGCTTGGCAAATTCAAAGCAAGAGTCAAGGTGAGCTCAAGGCGGTGAGTGTAGCCTGTGCCGAATGCACAGATGTTATGGGGCGGGTGTGTTGTTCTCCAACTTTATCCTGGACACAGAACTTTAGAGCTGGAAGGCCTTTTGACACATTTAATCAATTCCCTTTTGCTATTGAGAAAATCGCGGCCAGGGCAGATGACGGGAGCTACCCACTGTCACAGAGTGAGCTGCGATTGAGAAAGCCTCGCCCTGTCACCAGTTGCTGCGGATTGTGTTTTCCAAAGCTGGACGCAGCGTGTCTCTCCTCCCACCAGCTCCTCCGCAATGGGAACCGCTTCCTTCCAGAGGTGCCCACCTTGTGTCCCCTGGAATCCGGGATGATGCTGTGACTGCTTTGACTGACAGACTATGGCAGGAGCGACGCTGTGCCACTTCCAGACAATGCCCTTCTTGCTTTGGTGGCTTTGGCTTCTTGCTTCTCAGAACGTTTACTCTTGGTTTGCTTTCTCTCTGAACCCAGCTGCCTCACTGTGAGCAGTGGGTATCCGTGGAGAAGCCATGAGGAGCTGGTTCGGCTGGCAGCCTCAGCGGGGCTCCCAGCCGGCATCCGGCGTGGACTCTCGGCCTGCCGTCTGAGTGCGTTGCCTCAGACGTGCAGCCCCACTGAACTGTCCGATGACCACGCAGTCCCAGCTGGACACAAGAGAGGACCCCCACACTGAGGTCACACAATCCTTCCATTGGTGACAGTTAATAATAAATGACTGGTTTAAGCCACACAGTTTTGGGGTTACTGGGTACACAACAACGTTGAACCGGAACACCACTCGTAACGCTAATGTGCAAACTCATGCTTGGCTATCACACGACAGTTTCACCGAAAAATCTCCCATTCATCCTAAAATTCCGTGTTTTTCTAATGGCAGGTCAAGACTTACTAGTGCATCGTAAGGTCAGCTTAGTGGGCTGCAATCCATTCAGTCAAGTAGAATAGAATTTATCCTTGTGCGTTACACAGCGAGGGTAACCCTCCTGTGAAAACTTTGCTTTCGTTGTGTGTGGGTTCTAGATTGTGGGTCACGGACAGAAGCGTTAGAAAAGTGTGCGTGTTGTTTGACCTTCACTACGAGCAAGCGGGGGAGCTTTCATTTTCTCCTTTCCATCCACAAGGAAACCCAAACTAGGTCGGCCGTGTGGCAGCTGTGGGCCCATTCTTCTCTCCTGTCACTGCCTTCGGGCCACACTGCCTCCTCGCCATTCTTAGATCATTTTAGATCTCTCTGGGAGGACCCACTCTCTTGTCCTGGTGTGCATGGACAGGCAGCCATCACAGCAGGCCACATGCTTATTTATGCCTCTTCTGTACTTGGCCCTCGCTGTGCTGGGGACTCCACGCAGTTGACGCATGGGACGTGCCATAGTTGCTCCCGTTTTAGAGGTGAGGAAACGGGGCCTCAGAGAGGCCACACAATTTAGCCAGTGTTAGACTCGGAATTCAAGCCTCTGTCACCTGGCCCCACATTGACACCCTTGACTGTCAGACTGTGGCTCCTCTCCTGGCTGGGAACACTTGCATTGGGGCCAGCCCTGCCATGACAGGCCACAGTTTGTTCCCATGTGCTGAGAGAGTGCCCTCACATGCTCCTTCCTCAGGCTGGACCCTGGCTGCTGGAGCCTCCTGGGGGGGCACTCAGAAGTGCCACCCATCTTGGGGCCTGGAGAAGGGCCAGGCCTTTCTCAGAGCCTGGGAGGAAGAGGGTTGTCTTGCGAACCACCTCTCTTCTTGTCTGTGAGATGGGAGTCAACGCCGTGGTTAGGCAGTTGGTGTCACAGAAGAGGGCAGATAAGAAAATCTGTGATTTGGGAGGCCTGCTTCCTCTCCCTCTTGCTTCCCTTTCACTTCTTTCCTGACTGCTTACTTGTCGACTGGAAGCCATTAAAAAGGCTGACGGGTGGCCCCCGGTCCTTGTTTCCCTGTCTGGAGGAGTGGAAGCTGGGACTGAACGAACCCAGGGGTTCTCAGCTGAGAGCCATCTTTGCCCCCAGGGGACCCGAGTAGTGCTGCAGACATTCTTGGTGGCCACGGTTCTGGGTGGGGACGTTACTGACATCTAATAGGTAGAACAGGAAATGCTGCTAAGCACCCTACTGCAGGTAGGACAGCACCTACAACAAAGAATATCGGCCCCAAATGCCAATACTACCGGGCTTGAGAAGCCTGGATTAATCTCTTAATGTACAAATCCCGGAGTGCCTATCAACGGCCAGAAGGTGGGGGGAGCCAGAGATGAAAACAATAGCAGGAAAACCGGGTCCCTGGACTCAAGGAGCTTCAGCTGAGAGGGAAAGCCAGATGCAGAAATATACTTAGAACTGATGGGCACCAGGCAGGTGAGGTGTGAGTGGTGTTGGGAGAACACACGGCAGCGAGTGGCCATGTGCCTGGTGTGCTACCGAGGGCCTCACAGAGGGGGTGCCACTGCAATCAGACCTAGGGGACCCCAGGGAATGGAGGAGCAACACAGAGAGGAGCGTGGAAGTGCACAGACGTGTTCCGGGTGACCTGAGGTGGCATCCTTGGAGGAAGAGTGTGGGGAAGCTAGGGGAAGCCAGAGCTGTCCCTGCCGCCTCAGCACCTTGGCACACGGACCTGTCCCTGCCCTGGCAGATGCTGCCATTTCTCTGGTCCCCAACCAGAGGTTGCTTCTTTGGGAGGCCTTCCCTGACCTCCCAAGGCCCTCGTGGTACTCTGCGGCAAGGCTTCCTAGTCTTTATCTTGGTTTGTAATTTATCATCAGGTTCTTGTCCTATATTGAAGATGTAAAACATCACTTTTAGTTAGACTATGATAAGTTAAAACAAACCACAAAAATTGTTAAATAAAGAGTTATGGCTAATCACCCAACAAAGGCGGGAAAAGATAGTCATAAAAATACTCAGTTGATCCCAAATAAGGCAGAATAAAAGGAAAAGAGATGCAACAGATTGGAAAAATGAAAAGAGAAAATAGCAAGATGATAGATTTAAGTCTAACTTATCAATGACCCCATAAAATAAAAATGGTCAAACATCATGAACTGGATGATAAAAAAAACCAACCAAGTGGAGCAAAAACTATGAATCTGATGATTCCTATTTCTGGGTCACATTTCTTGTTCTGTCACCACTGTCTGTTATGATCTGGGACCGACGTTGCCCATCAGTGCCTCTGGTCACTTCTGTGGAAAATGAAGGGTTTCCGCTAACGCGCTGGCTCCCACTGATTTCACCACAAATGTCCCCTCTCATTTGTCCTTCCTCTGTGAGCAGCAGTCACACTGAAAATGACAGAGGAGCTTGGGTCTTGGTTGTTGGTGAGGCCTGACCGTGTAACAAGGTCCCACTGGGTGTCGTGCCTGCGTTAGACAGCAGGGATGCAGGGGTGGCTCAGTCTTGGGTCCTCGCCCACCCAGGGCTCCCAGCGCCTGGGGCAACAAGACAAGCACGTGGACAGACACACGCAGCTCGAGGAACAGGACTTGGGGGGACAAGGGAGCTGGCTGGTGGGTGGCCACCGGAGGGCCCGTGGAAGGGAGCTTCGCACTGATGCTGAAGCACACGCAGGAGTGTCGGGTGGGAAGGGCCCCCGAAGGCCCTCTGGGTCTGGGCAGAGGGAATAGACATTTTGTGTCGCCGTCAGGAGCCCAGGGGCTCGTCTCGGAGAATCCTGGAGCAGGTGTTTTCTGAAGCCAGGGCTTGAGGTCCTGCGGTGACATTGGGTGAGTCATGTCACCTGAGGTCTCGCCAGCTCCCCACCCAAAGCACATAGATTTCAGACACATGCATGAGTGCACCTGCTGGAGAAAGGCTTTGTCCTCGTACCTGTTAGTGACAGTCCACATGGTCCTTGGAGGATGGCTTCAGCAGCTTCCTGTGAGGTCCCCGCTCTCACAGACCCAGGCCGGGTGTGGTCCCCTCACAACCCCATGCCAGCCTAGTCTGGCCATTTACAAACTCTGGCAGGAGGGGCGTCCACTGTTTGCTGAGAACCCGCCAGATACCATTCACTAGGTCATATAATTCCCCTAAATCGAGTGGGGACGAACATGGGAAGACTTGGAAAGTGGGCCTCAGGCCTGTGGCGGAGCTGAGGTTCAAAGCCTGGTCTGAGTTCCTCCTGACAACCGCACCAGCTCCCCGCCATGGAGGGTGGGGCAGGGATGGGGAGGTGAGCAGGGTGCTGGGAGCAGGGCGGCGGGCATTGAGGTCTTTGTTGTGGTGCGATGGTGAGCCTCTGTGAAAAACGTGTCCCCTTGGAACCCGACGCCGTGAACATTTTGGAGGAAGGGTCTCTGCAGAGGCAATCCAGGAGAGGCTCTCAGGACGAGATTGTCCTGGGTTAAACGAAGCCCTGGGTCTGGTGATGGGCGTGTGCTTACAGGAGACAGAAGAGAGAAGACAGACTAGGCAGTGATCGGAGTGATGTGGCCACAAGCCACAAAAGGCCGGGAGCCACCTGAGGCCGGGAGAGAAAGGGAACGATTCTCCCTCCCTCCCCTCGAGCCTTCGGAAGGACCACATCACCCCTGCCACCTTGATCTTGGACTTCTAGTCTCTAGGACTGTGAGAGAAAATGTGCCTGTTGTTTTCGTGGCCATTTGTCACAGTAGCCAGTGGAAACTCAGGCCGTGTTCATCAGCGGCTGAGGCTGGTCATGGGGAATGTGGGGAATGAGCGATGCTTACCACAACTCTGGCTTAGAGCCTGGAGCTCAGTCCTGGGGAAGGAGGGACCGTCTGAGGAAGGCAGTAGGGGCGACTGCTGCTCTGAGGCTGAGGGTCAGAGAGGCTCACCCCATCCCACGGCCTCTCCCCCTTTGCCACCTAAAAGCTGGATGTCCCTGGAAGTCTCCTGTCTCGTCGGCCTTCTGGGGAGTAGGTGGACCTGGATCTGATTTTGGCTCTGCCACTTCCCTCCAGCTGTGTGAGGTGGGAGCGACTCCCTCACCTCCCTGAGCCTTAGTTTCCTCATCTGTGGGATGGGCCCCACCACCCCTCCCTGGCAGAGAGGGCCCCGCGTGTCCAGTATGTCACGGCCCCTGTGCTTTGCAGGAAGCACTTAACACTTGGGAGCTGAAACACACCAAGTTCCCTCTCGAAACCTTAGTGTCCTTCTCTGTGAAATGGGGACAGTGCGTTGTCAGGGTGAGGTTTGGAGGGCGAGAACCACCTGCGCGTGTCGTGGCGGCACCGTAGCGAGGGGCGGGCGTGGTGTGGCCACTCCCCTGCGTGCAGACACCTGGATTCAGGTGCTGCTCAGTGTCGGGGGCATCTGCAGCCCCTGCCCCAGTGCTTGGAGGCCTCTTCAAAATATTTCGCTTCATCAAAATACCAAAGTTAAAGTTGTCGATTCCTCCAGAGAGAGATAATCTGGTAAATTCACGGCCCTCCCGCCTCTGTTGCACAGGTGCCTCTAGGGGAGGAACACGTGGGGAGCCACCGGGGGTCCAGCTGATGGTTCCGTGCTGACCGGCCTCAGCCACACCGGCGCCGGGGGTGTGGGCAGCAGGCGTGAGGGTGAATGGGGCCCTCCAGCACTAGGGTTTGTTTGTTTTGGGGGGTGGTTTTTACATGGTTGCCAACGTCTCTTCCTTGTCAGGTCAAGATGAAACACCTAGGTCTGCCCACTGAACTTGGCCCAGTGGGGTGTGGTCACCCACCATCAGCCAGCTCACCATCTTCCCTGGGCATAGATGTAGGGGTCCCTTTAGAGGAAAGCCCACGCTGACCATGAATGTTTCAGAAATCACCAAGACACAGGCAAGAGATAGGGGCGTGTGCTGTGAAGACCCCCACCACCCATAGGTGGAAAAGGCTGAGCACTCGCTGAAACCTCCTGCAGGGGGGGCCTCTGGCCCTCAGGACTTCATTCTGGGGGGACTCGGTCTGTGTGTGATGTGGTTGACATGTTTGGTCTCCCACGGTCCGCAGTGGTGCCACGGGCCTGGTGACTGCCTGCTCACCACGTGCAGGGCCCCTGTCATGGGTTCCTCCCCAGGAGACAGACTGAAAAGACACACCCTCCTTGTCCCCTGCCCTCGCACATAGCTGGTGCTTAATAAATACGCAGAATCGAATTAAGGAGTAACCTGCTGATCAGATGGAGGCAGGCCGTCTGACTGACAGAGGGCCCACAGCGCCGCAGTCCCCTGTGTTTTCCTGAGAAAAGCATCAGGGCAGAGTGAGAGGGGACTGGCTGACCCCGCTCCCCTTTTCTGGGCACAAGGGGAAAAGGGGCGGATGTTCACGATGTGGCGTGGGCCTGTCCTCAGCCGACAGGTGGCCTGGGCTGTGGGAGGGACCCTAAGGAAGAGAGAAAAGCAATGCGAGTGAGGCTGTGCTGGGTCACGAGGCTGTGCCCATCGCTGAAGCGGCCACCTGCCAGGCCCGTGCCCGATGCATCCCATCTCTCCTGCTGTCAGGCTTTCCCCAAAGGCCCCAGAGTCAGAGGACAAAGCCACTGGGATGCTGAGGGGGCAGCCTTCACGCCACAGCCGTCCTCTGCACTTCTGGGTGGACAGACCCACCGGCGTGTGCCCCCTGATGCCAGCATCGCCGGGGTCCCACCGGCGGCTATTTGAAATAGGCATAACTCAGTTGTGTGGGATCGGCTTTTTTCTGCCCCCACCCCTGGCCACACAGGCGCTAAATACAGAGGCCCCCGTGCTGCAGCTGTCCGATGTATCATTAAGTGCACCTCCTCACGCTCGGCACAGAAACCCTGATGAAGTTTCACCTTTTAACGAAATAAATGACTCAATTAACAAGATGAAAAACAGCAATGTGGTGGCAGGCCCACTTGGTGGCCAGGAAAAAAAGCCTGGAGAAGAATTATCTCAGCGGGGCGTTAATATGGGCAGAGGCCCTGTGCTCCGTGGGTGCCCCGGCTGCCAGCCTGCCAGCCTGAGGTGGGCGCGGCCTGCTGACCGCTGCTTCCCAGGGGGCTGCCCCCGTCTGGGCCAGACCTGGCAGGGGCTGTGCGGTCCGGAGCTCCCCAGGCTGAACCCTGCACTGTGGAGCTGGGCAGGGTCTGAGTGTGTGAGTGGGAGCATGTGTGTGTTGTGTGTGTGTGCTTGCATGTGCCCACGTGTGCACCTCTGCCTCAGCCTGTCCCACCAACAAGTCTCTGTCATCCTCAATGTCATCTTTAATGATGAGACCCCCCCTCTCCGTGCCAGCCTCCGTGCTAAATCTTTGCATGTTTATCTCTGAAGAACTGAGGGCTGACCTGGGGGGCAGGACACTGGGTTCCGACTTCAGTCTTTGGTAGCTTGGGAATAACAGCTCCCCTCTTGGCCTCCATTCTGTCCTCCACCCACAGGGGTTGGATGGGGTCTCGGAGGGAGGTGGTCTAGGAACCAGGCTGAGAAAATAAAATCGCACCATTGTTTTCTCTAAGCGCTAACTGCACGGAGCCCCTCCATTCGTGGGGGGACAGGAGGACGCAGGCACAGTGTGTTCAGTGCCTGTGACTTCGTGACCAAGAGGATTCCCAGATAGGTTCATTTTCTACTGCGGCTGGTGCAGAAGTGCCATTTTCGCTGCTGCGTGGAAATGATGGTGGTTATTAGCCCCTCTGGTCGGGCTGGTTATTTAATGCGTTAATAAAGGAGCACGTGCATTTCCAGATCACAAATCTGTTTTTAATATTTGATAACTTTCAAAATAATTGGTTCCCTTTGTCATCATACGTATGCATTGTGTTTTGTGCAGGCAAAATTACTTTCTGAGAAAGGGCCCCAGGCGTCACCCACCTGTCAGAGAGTCATGCGTGGCACAAAAATGGTTAAGGCCACCTGGACTAGGGGTTTCCAAGGTCCCCAAACTCTGATGTCCTGCGTGTCGTGGAGCCAGCACAGTCACCAGCATGATGACGTCACTGTGTTAGAGAGTGCCTGGCCTGGGCCAGAGCTGCTGTTACTTTTCCGGTGGGGTACAGCGGTGGGTTTAAGACCTCAGGTCTCCCAGCCAGCAGGTTGGTGAGTTTTGATGAAGGTGTCCATTCCTGCGAACACCCTCTAGCTGAGATGCTAGAGCATCAGCCCACCCCATCACGTCCCCTCTGGAGGCTCTTCATTGATCTATCCCCGCCCCACCCCGAGACAACCACTATTCCATACTCTCCCATCAGTGATTAGATTTTCTTCTTCCAATAGATGAATCATACTGTAGCCAGTTCCTGTCACATAGCCCAGGCCTGTGAGATTGTCCCCATTGCTGCGAGGTCAGCTGTCCATTCCTTGATATGGCGGAGCAGCATCCCGCCACGTGAATTAATTCATTGAGTTATTCCCCAGTTTCTTTATTTAGTCACATGGATGAATATTTATATATTCAATATATGTTGAATATTGAATGTACAAATCTCTTGGGTGGATATTAATGAGCGGAATTGCTAGGTCATGTGATCAGTACATACTCCTCTTAATAAAAAGTGCCAAACTATTCTCCAACATAGTTGTACCTCTCGCATTCCCCCCAGCAGCGTGGGGGTGTGTCAGAGGTTTAACAGCCCCTGCCAACACTTGGCATTGTTGGTCTTTTTTGTTTTAGCCATTTTTTGAGGGGTCTGTGTGGTCTTGCGTGGGGATTTGAAGGATTCGTTGGCCTGTTTAACCAGGTCCTCAGGCAGCAGCTCCTGAGGTGTTTGCTCCTCCCATGTCCGCTTTGTGCACAAGAATACTCCACTGTGGAGCCGAGAGTCACTTGCATGGTGGTGTGGCCATGATTGGAAGGCAGGCTGCCAAGTGTGGGGAGGGTGGACCATGTCCTCTCTGGGTATGCCCAGGCCTGAGATGACCTGAGAATGTGATTCCTTGTCCTGGAGCCCCTACTGACATGTGGGACCGTCTTGAGGCCCCAGGAGCGTCCAGTTCAGAGGATGCACCATCCATTGCTTTTGCTCTCCGAGTGGTTCAGTTTGACTCTTGACTCTCAAGGCAGACACTGACCAAGGCAGGCAGGAGGTAAGGCTCTAATACACGCTCACTGATGACCATGACCCAGGCAATGTGCCAGGTGCTGCCACAGCTTTCAGGAAGTGTCCCATAAGGCAGATAGCATTGTTCCCATTTTATGGGTGAGCAACTGGAGGCTAGTGCATGAATAGGAAGTAAAGCCAAACACTGCAGTTCAGGGTTGGGAGGTGACACAGATGGCGAAGGTCATCCTCATATCTTGACGGGACACCCTGAGCTGGTGCCCTTGGCAAGGTTTCGGGGAGGAGGGAGATCTGAGCAGGAAACCTGCACCTTGGACATGGAGGGTGTGGCATGATGGGAGAACATTGTGCTGGGCGGGGGATGGAGCAGATGACAGATGATGGAGGGTGGGTCCAGGTCGCATGGGAAAGAGCGTTTTGCCAGGATCCCAGGTTGGAGTTGCTGGAGAACATGAGCAGACATCAGACTTGAAACATGAGTGTGGACTTAACCCTCTTCCATGTTGGAAGGAGAGGAGATGTGAGTAATAAAGGAGAATCCCAGCTTGGGCCCCTGCGAACGGGACACAGCTCTGAGACGGGGCACTGCCTTTTAAGTGAGAAGACGCACATAGTGCTGCTTGGTGACAGCTGACGAGTTCCTGCCCCCTCCCGTGAACTGCACATCATAAGTGGATTTCCCAACCGCGCGTCCTGCACATCTTTTACAAAATGTCCTTCTGTAGGAATTTACTGCGTATTATTTATACCTGATTTCCCTTTCTTTGACCTCTCGGTGACATGAATGTTTTTCTTAATTAGTAACACTGCAATAAACATCCTTGTAGAGAAATCTTTTCAAATTTCGCCAATTCCTCAAGATGCCTTTTCTTGTGAGTGGCCTGTACCTTTCTGGCCTGTCGATACATTGACCTCCAGGAAGGGGGGCCAGATTGGGCTTTCAATGGCCGATAGGGGAGCCCTACCACACCACTCCCTGGCCAGTGCTATGAACAATCTTTAAAGAATAACTGCTAAACTGGTGAGAAGACAGAACCTTGCTGCTCCACTTTGCAGTTATCTGGCTGATGAAGGAGCTGCACTGCTTTTCATAACATTGGATTTGGTGCGTTTTCTCTTTTTGGGGAGTCGCTCATGTGTGCCATATGTCCATTGTCTTCCTCAGATGTTGCCTGAGTGACTCCCACAGTCACTCCTGTCCTGCTTGGCTGCTGTGGCCTGCAGCTCACACCGGCCCCTCAGGTGGGCCCGCATCATCCCTGCCCCCACCACGACCCGCCTGGCCCAGCTGGGTTGGCCCCTGGGGCTCTGCTTCCTCGAGGCCCTGGTGCTCCTGCTCCAGTGTGGGGCTCCCACGCTGCCCGAACACACCCCCAGGTCCAGTCAGTCCCGGGGACCCACCTGGGTCCTGTGCTTCTTTTCTGGGCCCATCCTGATGGCCTTGCTGCAGCCCCTGGGGCACTGAATGTAGACACTGGGAGAAAACCCCCTGTGACACTGGGGTCCTCAGGGAGGGCCTGGCAGTGACTCATGAACACGGCCAGGTGCTTTGATGTCCTTTGTTCCAGACTCCAATCTGTGGCTGGTGCCCACTGACACCTGTGTCTTGGCTGCGTTTCTAGAGACCAGGGACGCACTACCACCAGGCTGGCTGTGCCACGGCAGGTCGCTCTTCTCCTCCAGAGCACCAGGCTCCGACGTGGCCTGTGCTCGGGTCTCCATTTGCATCCTCCAACAAGCCGGGACCAAGACACAAAGTCAGATGCAGATCGTTGATTTGGAGCCCGGGAACCAGCAGCAATGAGGTCTGGTGAGTGATGTAGAGAGGGGACAGGCCCATTGGGGGCATTACTGAGCTGGTCCCCGCTGCAGGTGCCTGGGGCTCATCCCCCAGGAGGACAGGCCTCAATATGATCCCTCAAGGGATGGGAAGCTGGACTTCTGTCCCCATGGCTGATTGTCGGCTTTGGGGCTGTCACATCCCAGGCTTGAGGCTATACCTACACCCGGCATGTCGGTCTTCTGTGGGTCTGAGGCCGAGAAGCAGAGAGCTTGTGGTGGGGAGCGGGCAATGTGCTTGGCTGTGGCCACCAGCATGGCACCCACACGAGGCCGTGGGTCAGTGTCTGTCCCGTCTATGTGACCTCTCACTGGGTGAGGGGACGTGAGGGTCTGAGATTGTGAGAGTCTGTTTGTGCCAGACACACGATGAAGCGTTCTGTCCACTCTTTCTTCCAACAGCCACCAAGGTGGGTCTGAGCCCCCCAAGGAAGGAGGTGTCACAGCCACACCTGAGCAGTGGTTGTGTATCTCAGTGCAAGTCTCCTGGGCCCCCTGGCAGCCTTGACTGATACCCACCTAGGGAGACACAGACCCCCACAGTCTTCACCCACGACATTTCTTGGACTGGAGCCCCAGGACCGGGAGAGAAGGAGCCAGTGGCCGGGGAGGTCTGCGGAAGCCTGTGTTTTCTCCCCCACCTGGTGGGGTCACGGCAGACACTCCCACAGAAACGGCCCTGAGAAGTCCTGCAGCCGAGCTCTGCTTCCCCTTGCTCAGAGCATCGCTTCCCCTCTGGACTGACAGGGAGTGCCAGCCCAGGGGCCCCTGAGGGGCCCACCTGCAGCAGCCTTGGCTGTGGCATGGACCCAGGAGCAGGAGGGGATGGTTTTCTGTAACCGTAGCCACGATTTCCATTGGCAGTGCAGGCAGATGCACCCTATCTTCCATGCTTGCCCAGCTCCCGGAAGGCTGGCTGGGGTAAACGGCCTCGGGCTTTCTCAGCCTCTTTGCAAAGCACTCAGGACTCCCCACTCCTCTCCCTCCAGCTGGAGCCTGGCCACACTGCTGCTGCCTCTGCTGGACCTCTTGGGAGGGACCTGCGGCTTCACGCAGGAAGCCTCCTGCCCAGTGCCCCTCCCCCACCATGAGACCCTGCCCTGGGCCCTGCCTGGGTGGCCCCCTTTCTCCCTTGCTCCTCCGAACTTTCTCATTTCAGCGAGTGGCGAAAAACCCTGAAGATCAAACGGTGTTGCATTTCCGAGGAGGGAGCCAAATGCCACAGAGCTGGCTGCACTGGCGGTCTCAGTCCTCGGTACCCGGCGATGTCAGGCTGAGAAAGGGGCTGGGGTGGAAAAGTGTCCTGGACGGATGCTCATGGGCTGCTTGAGCCGAGCTGGCCACAGTGACTCTTTTTTCTGTTTATGTAACCCCCTGAGCCTCAGCTATTGGGCTTCAGGTGCACCATAGCGCCCCGCCCCGTTTTCTTTGGATCCTGCTGGCGGCACCCTCGCTGTTCTCTCTCACCCCCAGCACTCCTGGCCCTGACCTTCGGTTCTTAAGGTCTGGATACACAGGGGCCAACACCACCTTTTCAGTGTGCTCACGTGTGTCTTCCTTGGGTGCCGGGGACATTTGTGTCCTGGCGCTCAGTGATGTTTTATGTTGGGCAGGTCCCCTTTTTCTGCCAAAAAAGGGGGCAGGTGACCAAATTTGAGGGTGTCGAAAGCGAAGAATCGTCGAGAAGTGTCTAGATGCTCCAAGCATCCTTGGGCTCTTCCTGGCCTTGGCATCCGCCTCTCCCACTAGCTCTGCCAGCAGCCCCAGGAGGTCGCTGGCCTCTGAACTCAGCACTGCATCCAGGCCATGTGCCGAGGCTACGGGCCTCATGGGTTATTGGGAGAAGGAGACAAAGCTCTGCACAGGCCATGGGGCTGGGGTGGGAACACACACTCTGTCCTTGTCCCCGACACCCATGTGAGAACCTGCCGCCTGCACACCAGGGGGATGTTTGGAAGCCAGGCTCAGGGTAAGGATGTGTGAGTTCTGAGATCACATGTGAGGGAGTGCTTTATAAACTGTAAAGCACATGCACCTGTGAGCCGTGAATCTCATCCCAAACACCCCCAGGCTCTTCCTGAACCCCTGTGATGCAGTACTGAACAGGTCCTTGGAAATGCAGGTCATTGGTTGCCTGGCCCACGAAAGGAGTCTACGGCTTAGGGGTTGCACAGCATCTCTACGGGGGTCGGGTGGGGGGAGGGCTGACCAAAGAGAGGGCCTTTGGAGCCAGCCAGTCATCATTGGAAGCCTGGTGCTGCCACTGCACATCTGTGTGACTGGACAAGTTAGGTGGCCTCTCCAGGCACAGTGTGCTCCTCTGTGAGCTGGGAGTGCTGCCTGCTGACTCCCAAGGTCACAGGGCTCCAACGAGGTTGAGGGAGTGGACAGTGTTCTGGTAAGCACCGAGGGCTTGAAGTGTGCTGTGTCAAAGCTCAGAGGAAACTGGGACGCACCTGGAAGGGCACTGGGCCAGGTGTAGATGGTCTTGGTTCAGATCCGGGCACCCCCTCATACTGGCCTGGGAACCTTGGGCAGGTCAGCTGGCCTCCCAGCTTCAGACTTCTTGACTGAACACAGTTCTCTGAACTCAATGTATTTCTCCGTGAGTGATGACACCAATGGGCTGTCCCTGTCCTGCCTGTGACTGTTAGTGGAAGCTGAGGTGGGGCTCCTGGGGACAGCTGGGGCCCAAGAATTGACCTGTGGGCGTCACCGGTGGCAAGAAGCCACTAGCCTCCTCGAGAAGTCTGAGCCCTGTGACCTGCAGGAAAGATCAGGGGCGAGAGAGCCCAGCTCAGAGGTTTGTTGGGGGGATAGGAAGAGATGACTTCAGGGAACACATCTCTTCTCCTTTCAGGGGCCTGTAATTTGGGAAGCGTGTAATTGGGCCACAGAAGTGTCACTCTTCTCTTTCTGTGAAAACGAGCAGAGGTGGCTAATGACCTTATTCTGTCCCTAAGCCCACTTCTTGGAAATGAATGTAATGGCCGGACTTCCACCATGTCCTGCACCGACATCAATGGGGCCGCTGCTTATAGGAGCTTCCCTGAAGTTGACCCTTGGCTCTGGTGTCTCACCCGGGACCGGCTGGCATGCTTTGGGCAACAAGTCACAGGAAATCTGCCCAGTGGGTCTGGCTGCATGAGGGACGCTGCTGTTGTAGATAAGAACTCACACAAGACGTGTGTGAGTTTCAGGTGTTGGCTCTGATTCACGGCAAATCTCCTGGTCCCGTGAGCTTCTCCTGGGCTGGTAGCAAGATGGTGGCCACAGCGACTCATGGTTCCATCACTGGAGAGTCTTCCCAGCAGCCCCTGGCCACTCACGTCACATCTCACTGGCCAGAATTGGGTCATCTGTCCATACCTGGACCCTTCATGGACAGAAGGAATGAAGTTGTCCCCACCACTTAGACCAGCCAGGATCTCCCCTGGAGCTTGGGTCACCTGCCCCTGAATTGCCTAGTGCACAGGTGGTCTTCCCGGATAAAATCAGGGCTTCGGGCAGGAAGGGCACAGCAGGGCTACAGATGCTGCAAGGCTGCCGCACTCGCTCCCTGCATCTCATGCTACCAGCTTGGCCATCCTTCCTGCCCCTTTTCTGGAGGCCGGAAGGTCCAGACCAGGACCTGGCTTTTCTCGGAATCCTCCTCACTGCTTAGCAAACCAGTTGGAGTCCTGGGAGTGAGCTGATTAAATTTTCCTTTCTTTTGAGGGATTTGAAATGAAAACCCAAATGCTACAAGCGTAGCATGAACATGTAGACACTGCCATCCGCCGTTTTCTTTTCCCGATTCCTTGGTGGTTTTTTTTCCCCCACGTTAACAGTGACAGCATGCTCACAGACCTGCTCTATCCACAGTGAGCAAACAATGCGATTTCGCAACAATAACAGGTAGCTCCTGGCGGAGCCCGTGTTGACAGTGCCTTGTCGGGAGTCAGCCATCTCCCGTTCTTGGTAAAACCGGCCTTCTCTCACCACCCTGGTCTCTTCTCCCAGATTCCACATCCTGGGGCTTTGGCTCACGAGCCCAGCCCACATCAGGATGGAGTCCTTCTTTCTAAGACACAAAGACACACACACAACTGACATGAAAATAAAACCTGCCTGCACACAGGTTTTTTTTTTTAATCTGTGAAATGTGCCTTCAAAATTCCAAAGTTTGTTTCCAATCAATCCCCGACATCCAGAGGAACTTTCTACGGGTCGTTAACGATGGCGTGTCAACAAAGAGCCTGGCCTGACTCCCTGCCTGAGAAATGGATGTGGAACCAAAGAGTGGAAGGAGGGAGAATCAAGGCACCCTCGGCCCCTCCCTTGCAGAAGTCACACTTTACTATTCCTCTCTCATTTTCATCAATCACCAGAGCAATATCCCCTAGATCAATGCATTAACTTGTTTGTTTTTTTACAATGAAGGGAAACTTCATAGCCTCATCATTCATTCCAGAGTGTGGGGGAAAAAACAAAAGGCAGCCACTGAAATTTGCATGGTGCTCAATTATACATTAGTGAACATCACTTGGCAATCTGTTCATATCAATTTAATTGGATTTTAATACTGCCTCTGATCTTGTTTTCTAATTAACAGCAGTGCTTGGAAATAAAGCAGAACCATGCACCCAGCAACACCTTTGATCTCGACCATATGGAGCTCCACCACGCTCTGGAAAAAAATCCCCCTTGCCTTCACAGCAGGCTGAGAGAAGTGGGGGCCCCCAGATGGCCAGATACCAGGGACTCCCGCACCCCACAGACCGTCTCATCCTCCAACTGGCCCCCATGGCACAGGCAGCGGACACCTTTCTTCAGCTGGAGGCAAATTCCTGTCCCCAGCCTGGGGTGAGGTTGATGGTTTTCACAGCTCGATTTTGGGGGGGAAATATTTGAGTAAACAGACCTGACCCCGTGAGGTCTGCATTGGAGTGGAGTCTCACCATCAGGACAGAGTGGTCGTGGTGTGGGTGACACAGGGGCATCACCTCCCCTTGTCAGCATGTGCCTCTAGACCTGCACGGGAAGATCATGAAGCTCGTCTTCCAGATGATTCTCTGGCTGTGGGCGGTCTCCCTTCTTTGCCCCTTTTTCTCCTCTCCTTTCCCTCATGTTTCAGAAACCCCTGGACCTCTCAGCTCACAGATTTCCCTGTTGTGGGGTGACTATGTGGAAAGCCTGATCAGACTCCAAGACAACCCGAAAAAAAAGACCAGGACCACAGTGAAGTCAAAGGGGGCGTTAAGGTCAGCTGGACAGTGCGGGGGGAGTGATGGGATGTGACCGTGGGCCATGGCCAGGGGCCCAGGGCCTGTGTCCAGGTCCTCTGCTCAGCAGCATGGGGCCCTGGCAGGTAAGACAGGTGGGTGTGGAGCGAAGAAGCAAACAGTCCCCAGCCACATGACAGTCACGTGACTACAGGGAAGCCTCCTTCACCTCTCGGAGTTGTCTTGCTCCTGAACCATTTGCAGTTTTGAAACCCAAAAAGCTCCAAAAGGCATTTCATTTACAGGTTTATAGCAGACTCATTTGGCAGCACAACCCGACTCGAACTGACCCGAGGTGACCTGGAATCTTTATCTATCTGGCTTGGGGCGGATATTCGCTCATCAGTGAAATAGGGGCGTCTGGGATGGTGGGCACCGCCCCGACTCCACCGGAGACTACAGGTCCACCCTTCTAACCCAGAATACTCTGGATTCTGAATTACATTGGGCCCTGAGGGCTTGGGATAGGGACTTTGGACCAGTGCCTTCCTTGGGGATGTGCGTTAACTCACCTATAGCAGGGGACGTTTACCGTGTCTGGAGACATTTTTGGTGGTCACCACTTGTGTGGCAATCTTCTGGGAAGAGGCAAGGGATCCCTACAGCATGACAGCCCCTGAGACAGAGACAGACCTGGCCCGAGAGGCAGTGGTGCTGAGCGTGAGGTGTCTGTCCCACGGAGGCTGTGCTGTTCTGATATCGCCACGCGGGCCTCTCTTCTACCGCTGCCAACTGCAGACGCTGGACGCCTGCCTCCAGGGGCTTCCGGAGAACCCGCGAGACGGGAGGCGTGAATGCGACTCAGGAACGTCATCACATCACGCCGTAGAGACAGCAAGGTGTTGGACTGCTCAGAGAGTCAAAAGCTTTCTCCGTAGCCTCTCTCTTCACGGTAAACACTTACCTGTCTCTACCTTGGGAGCTAAGCAGCATGCAAGACACTTGGAGAGAAAGCGTCGTGGTCTCCCTTGTAAGGAGCTTACATCCGTGTTCCTCTCCCTGGTAGGCAACCATGTATCACCTGGTCTGTGACTTAGGCTGGTCTTGAAAGCAGTATTTCCTTTGGCTTGTTTTAACCTTTAGATGTCCCATTGTCCAAAGAATGCCCACCGATGCACGCCCCCTGGTTACTAAATAAGGAACCTGAGAAGCGGGATAAGGCTCTTACAAAGAAACTTAAACTGCCTGCCTGTCTCCTGAGTTCCTGTGCTTCCAGGTGGGACCATTCATCCCTACTCTCCACGTAGCCCAAATGCTGGAGCCCAGGACCAGCGTGGCCCGGCTGGTGGGGCTGGAAGCAAGGTGTGCTCCTCTCTCGACATCACCTCTCTAGGGGGTGAATCCACCGCAGCCCTGGGATTTGTGGCCCATGGGTTTCGGCCTCATCCCAGGTCCTGGTTTCTTAACTGGGTCCCAGGTTTGGGAACTGGATTTCTCTGCTGGAGGTGCTTCTTGGTGACCCAAGTTGTTCTAGTCCCATCAGATTGGTCCCTGCCCTGCCCTGCTGGGATCTACCCCCAGGAACTGGATTCTGACTCTGAAAAATCAATGATGACAGTCTGTCCCTGGACACCCTTTCCCCGACTCTCTGCAGTGGGGCAGCGTATCTTCTGGAACAGGTCATTCAGGGGTTCAGAGGTTCATTCCAACAGTCACTGCTGGAGCTGAGTGGCTTCTACATGCAGGAGCTCTGAGTGACCACACTCCTTACCAGAGTGCCCCACGTTCACGCTGGTGCCTGGCCTTCTCCATGCCACCTGTGCTCCTGCAGAAGCCATGCAAGCTCCTCAGATAGCACCCGGGCTTTTGATCAGCTCGGATGTTAGTGTTGGTCATGTCCAGCTCACACGTGTCTCCTTAACCATGACCCTGAGTATCGGCCAGTATAGCAACACTGGTTGCTGGAGCAGCCAACTCCCAAACCAGTTCTCGGGAACTTCATTCTTACCACGTGTCATCATGTGATGAGAGTCCAAGGCCCCTCCCAGACAGCTCTTCTCCGGCGGGGACTCAGGGACTCTGGTTCCTTCCACTGTGCGGCTCCAGTACCTCAGGCTCTTGTGCTGCCTGCCATGTGGAACAGAGGGCAGGAGACAATGGAAGGTAATATGGGACCTTTTGGGGATAAGGCACAGAACTGACCTACGTGACTTCTGCCCATTTGTTGGTGGGAGTTCGATCACATGACCAAAACCTGGGCACAGTGGGGCTGGGAGCTGCGCCCTTTCCCTGAGTCCTGGAGGTGGGGATGGGGTCGAAGAACCTCTAACCAGTCTCGGCCACAGCCCACCTTTCTGGTGGTCAGGTAGCCCTGTCTCACGCTCCCCAGGGGAACAACCACAGTGACCAGCCAGTTTCTCTATCCCGTCTAAAGTCCAGACCTCTGCATAACATGGAATCCTCTCCATCTGGTCCTCGGGGATTGGTGAGCTATGCACTAAAAAGACAAGCGACATGTCCCCTGAACACCCGACACACATGGTGGGACAGGGGCTGCATGATTGTGATAAACCCTTCTATAGGAAAATGAATGAATTGCATTCCTGATTTGTAGCAAGTCTGAAATCTTCCCCTGGTGCACATTGTAAAACCTCCCTGCACCTGGGGTCCAAGGCTAGGTCTTGATCTTGATCTTCAGGAGAAAATGCTTGCCCCTGGGTTCTCTGTAGCTCCTGGCTTCATCTCTCAGGGGCTCCCCCTTGTCCATTCTTCTCTGGAACCATGTTTCTTTTCCTTGAACAGGTTTTTGGGGAACCAGCCCTCCTTGGGGGATTCTGCAGCCATTGAAGCCTATCTGCCTCCTGCTCTGGGAAATGTGTGTGTATGTTTGTGTTTTTGATGCTTAAGAAGTTACTGATGATCTACTATGAACTCTTTTAAAAGTATTTTATATGCCCTGGCTGGTGTAGCTCAGTGGATTGAGTGTGGACCTGCAAACCAAAGGGTCACTGGTTCGATTCCCAGTCAGGGCACATGCCTGGGTTGCAGGCCAGGTCCCCAGTGGAGGGCTCATGAGAGGCAACCACACATTGATGTTTCTCTCTCTCTCTTTCTCTTTCCTTTCCCCTCTCTCTAAAAATAAATAAAATCTTAAAATTTTTTTTTTTTTAAATTGAGATATGGTGTAAGTAGGGTAACATTCACCTTTTGGTAAACAAATATTATATGGTTTTTGGTAAACACATATAATCAGATAACTACCACCATGATCGAGATTTAGAATAGTCTCATTACCCCCGAGATTTCCCTCATTCTTGTTTGTGGCTGACCCCTTCCCTACCCCTAGTCCCTGACAACTTTGACCTGCTTTGGAATCACAGAGTATGTAGCTTTTGAGTTGAACTTCATTCACTTGGCACAAGGCATTTGAGATGCATCCAGGCTGTTGTGTGTATCAAGAGTTCATTCATTCATTTTAATCACCTAGTAGTATTCCACTCTGGCTGCCACAGTGAGGAGTTAGACTTTCTCCCCCTTTAGGGCTGGAGCCATGAACACAGCTGCTGTAAACATTCACATACAGATTTTCGTGTGAACCTAAGGCTTCATTTCTCCTGGGTAAATAACCAGGAATAAAAGCACTGGGTCCTACTGTAAGTGTGTGTTTAGTTTTACAAAAATCTTGCATAGCGGCCGTGCTATTTTGCGTCCCCGCCAGCAATGGGGAGGTTACTAGTTGCTTTCTGTGCTCACCCACATGTGGTGTTATTTTGTGTTTTTGATTTTAGCTGCTCTAATAGGTGTACTGTTTGCATTTATCTGATAGCTAATAATACTAATCATCTTTTCAAGTGTTTATTTGCCATCCATGTATCTTCAATATGTTCTTTTCAGTTCTTTTGTCCACTTTGTTATTGAGTTGTTTCCTTATTTTCAGTCAGGAGAGTTTTTAATTTCATGAGTTCATTTTTTTTATTAGGCATGTGACGTACAAAAATCTTCTCCCAGTCCTTGGCTTGTCTTTTAAGTTTCTCATGGTGTCTCTTGAAGAGCAGAAGTTTTCATTTTGATGAAGTCTAGCTTATCAAGCTTTCCTTCTGAGAGAGTCCTTTTGCTTCTGTACTGAAGAAGCAGTTAGCTAACCCAAAGTCACAAAGATTTTTGCTTCTGTTTTCTCCTAGAACAAAATGTGTTTTAAGTTTTGAATAATGACAGGCTTTTAACATTCACTTTTGGTTTCTTTGACAACACACATCCGTCAAGAATTTAGAGAACTGCCAATCTACTTGCTTTGCCCCATTGTGACTACCAGTGACCACACCCAGAGCACTTGCTCAGAAAGGCCACACCCTTAATCTGATCTTTGCTTTGAATCACTTGATCCAACTCAGGATTACTGGACCTCCACTCTTCCAATGTGTTAAAATTCCACTTCTATTTGGGACTAGAAACAGTTGGCTTTCCCAACCTGGCATGACCCCAAATTTCTGGACTTTCTATTCCCCTTCTCTTCTGTTTGCCAGCTGGTCAATTCTCCCCTGAGTGTATTTCTTTCTTTATGATATTTTCCCAGAGGCATCCAACCGGATCTGACAGACACAGATTCATGCTCTGTTTTCAGACCCTCCAAGCCCCGACTCAGATGCCTTCCCTAGAGCTACAAGTTCAGTAGGTGCAGGCTCTGCACTCCAGATTATCATAGGTGACAGTGTGAGCAAATGCTTGCCTCTGCATGACTTAGATGTTCATCTGTCCATCCTAATGTGTCTGTTTCCTCACTTTCCACCTCTGGAATCATACGCTGATGCCATGTATTTTAGAATTAAAAACATTTGCCTCCCTTTTCTATCTCCTATTTCTATTTCAGTCAGGGTAGGTAACACCAGCTGCCACAACAAAACCCCTGGCATTTCAGTTTGTAAATGTTTGTTTTTTACTCATGCTAGCATCCACTGAGGTTGGTGGCTATCCTCTCTAAGTCTCGATTCAGGAAATTGGGTTCCATCTATTGTGTGGCCCCACTACTTCAGAGGCCTTTGCCTCCAGCCATGAGGATGAGGGGAAAAGGAGACAGAAAGAGCAAAGAGGAACATGTGGAGAGATTTAGAGGTAGACTTAGATGCCCATTGTGTTGACCCACAAGTCATTGGCCAGAAACTAGTCACATGGCCCTAACCTAACTGTAAGGGATGCTGGGAAATGTAGTCTTCTTGTGAGTCCATGAAGAGGAAGCAAGAGGAGTAAGATCTGGTTGCATGGACCCGTTTCTTTGGCAGGGAGATGGGGGCTCTTCCTTGAGTCACATCTCTCCTTGTTCTTTGGAGAATTGTGTGTTGAGGAAAACCTCAGCATTTCATTTAATCCCATTCATTTAGTGCTTCCTTTAAACAGATAGTGGTTTGAACCTCAATGTGCTGGGCTCAGTGAGGTCCTGGGGCGGTGGGAGGTGGGAGGGGGCAGCACTGTCTCTAGCATTGGAAATGATATATTCCCACAGTGATAGAGAGGCCTATTTTATCTCCACCCTACAGAAAGGCAGCCTTGCCCAAGGTCACAGAGCTGGTAACTTGATCAACCGCGATTCCATCTTACACTCATTCTAAGTGGTTAACCTACATTTGCACCAGGAGGAAGTCTATACCCTCCAGGTTCTATTCTGGTTGGGAAGTCAGACTCAAAATCAAATAATTACAATCCAGGGAGACAAGTGGACAAGGTATTGTCAGAGCACTGACCACTATAGCTGGGAGTAGGGGAGGCATTGGGTAATCTTCCAGGTGGAAGGGCATTTGAGCTGGGGTTCCGCAGGGTAGCCAGGAGCTCACCAGATGGAGAAGGAGAAGAGTTTTGCTACATAGATCTCCTTGTGGCCTTTGCTCCAGGCCAGGGCCTGCATGGAAACCACCCCCTCCTCGAGTTTCACTTCGGGGTTTCTGGTGCTAACTTGCAATGGCTGCACGGGGGGCTTCTGGGAGAGGGTCTAAAGGAAATCACCGTTGTGAGCTGGCTGGGCTGTCTCCAGGACGTGAAGATGTTCTGATAAGGTGCTCTGAGCATGACGGTTGCTGAGCAGCCCTGCCAGGAGATAAGGGCAGAAGGAGCTTCCTGCCACGGGCTGATTGCCCTGCCTCTGGGGCTGGGCTGGCGCTGCAGAACCTGCTGACTTGGTCAGTGGGGTGCTGAGGCAGCACTTCTCGCTCCCTCCTGTGGGACTGTGTCTCTGCTTACCTGGTCCATGTAGGACCACTTTGAGACAGTCAGGGGCAGGGTGTGAACTGGGTTTCAGTCCTGGCTCTATTATTCGTTAGCTAGGGGGCTGTGGGAAGGTCTGTGTGGGCTTCCTTTCCCTCTTATAAAATGGGGTTATCAACCCTTATGTCAAAGCACTGTTGCTAGGAATCAGCAGTTGATGAACCAGAGGTACCCACAAGGATATCTGGTGGAGACTAGATGGAGCTACACTTCTTACCATCATCATCATTATCATCCATTATCCTGGACTGATTGTGGCTTCTGCTTAGAGAGGCACCCATTCCAGGTCTTTCTTGAGCACTGTAGCCATGTGCTGAGCTCTGGAGACGTGGCCACAGCCAGGCTTCTCCCCTGGAGCCTCTGGGCTAGGAAGGGAGACCGAGTTTAGCCAGAGATCAAACCCATCTGCAGCCGGTGGGGGCAGGCCCTGTGGGAGCACAGCAGGGGGCAGTGAGAGGACAGGCCCGAGGGCTGACCCAGACCAGGGCCCTGCAGGTTCTGCCAGGAAGCATGGGGCTGCCTGTCACTGGATCAGGGCCTGCTGACTCTGAAGACGTAGTGTGGCTTGGAGCTGCACAGGAAGGGAGGCCATCACGCTCTTGGAACCTGCCTTTGTCTTATTTGTCATCACCACAGTCCTTTCCATTTGGTCCTCCAGGTGGACAAGGGCACAGTCACCCCTTTCCTGTTAGTTTGTCAAGATGCTGATGGCTTTTTCCTTCCTTCCTTCCTTCCTTCCTTCCTTCCTTCCTTCCTTCCTTCCTTCCTTCCTTCCTTCCTTCCTTCCTTCCTCCCTTCCTCCCTCTCTCCCTCCCTTCCCTCATTCCTTTCCTTGCTCCCTTTTGATGCTGCTTCACAAATAAAACTTGATGTCCCCATTAGGAGGGAACCTGTGAGCTTGCTGGGTACAATACTCGGCTCTGACGTCACAACTCCTCGTGAGCACTATGAACACCCACTTGCTCCCTAGAGGGTTCTCAGTACCTCACTTGGCAATGGAAGCTTCTCTCTGTGTCTCTGGGTCTCTGTCTCTCTGTCTGTCTCTCTGTCTGTCTTCATGGAGGAGTCACGGTAGTACTCTCAAGAGACTGGGTTTTGCTC
This sequence comes from Macrotus californicus, assembly GCA_007922815.1. Lineage (NCBI taxonomy): Eukaryota > Metazoa > Chordata > Mammalia > Chiroptera > Phyllostomidae > Macrotus > Macrotus californicus. Next base: position 66,376 of record VMDR010001329.1, on the reverse strand, counting down.
ACTTAGAAACAGCAGCCCCAGGCCCAGCTCTGGGCCCCCGTAGAAAGAACATTCTAGTATGGCCTTAAAAACTTCAGAAATGAAGAAACCATAAAATCGGGGGGTGTTGTTCACATGGATCGAGGACAATCATAGAAACTGTCAGAATGTTAATTGGTGTGCCACGTTCCCGAAAAGAAGAGGGGGGAGAGCTTGAAATGACGGGGACACAGCAGTAACACAGATGATGCCTAACTGGGAACACGGCACATACGTACAGCAGCAGCAAGTTGGAAAAGTTCACGACAGATTTCCCAGCAACATAAATTGGCTGTTAGCCTCTTTACAGACTGCCGAGAGAAGCTGGCATCTTGGTCTGGGCTAAGTGGACAATTTTAACCCATTTAGAGCACGCCGATGGGGGGCGTTGCTAAAACCATCCTCCCTCCCCCCCAGTTGGAGGATGAAACCCACACAGTGGGCTGAGAGGCCGCCTCTGACTCCTTGGCTCCTCAACTCCAGTGTCCCTTCCGTGTCCCTTGCGAATCACTCATCTCCCTTCCAGAGCACGTACCGCAAGCTTTGTGCTTATTCATTTGGTGTGACGCTTGTCTCCCCAGCCAAGCAGTAGACTCCAGTGTGTCTTCTACAGCATTCGAGGACCAGAGTGGCTCTTCCATCTCAGAACCTCCGAGACTTCCTCCTGTTGTCCCTGATTGCCACCTGGTTCTTTCTCTGGGGCTTCCTCTGGGACAAATACTGGCCCCCGACACAAACACAGCTCTGGTGTGACATCTGGGTACACATCCCAATTTTGCCACCTTGTTATTATCAGGTGACCTTGGGCAAGTCTGACCATCTCTCGGCACTTGAGGTTCTTGATCTGCACAGCGGAGTTAAGAATTGGAAAGACTGGGTGTCACAGGCTGCAGGGTGACCGAGATCTCCTGACCTCAGGTTGGCCCCTGCGCTGTACAACCGAATGGCCTTAGGTTGTCATTCTCAACGGGGAAGGTGAGAGTGGAGGGCGCTGTCACTGAGGATAAACAGAAGACAGTAGGACTGCTATTTATATTTAATTCATTTCTTTTTAATTTCATTTTAACTAGACAGAGGCAATGGAACGCAGTGGAGCTTGTCTGTGGAATTCCAGGATCCAGTTGGGAACATCAGCCAGTACCACCTGGAATCCTGTGGTAGCTTTGATACGGGACAATTTTTTTTCCACTGACACTAAATAGTCCCAATTTCTCTTCCTTTCCAGGTTTCTGTCTCTTTCTTATAGTTGTTCTGTCTCTTTCCCAACCTGGAGCATAAAGACAAGAGCCTGATGGGAGTTTTCCAAGATTTGGATAAGCTCCATCTTGGCCACTAACTGACCGGAGGGAAGACTGCATCTGCTCCCTGGGATCTGGGTTCCTCGCTTGTACAATAACACGAGTGGATGGGCCCACCGTTGCCTCTAAGCCCTTTGAAGCTCAGCGATGCTGTCAGCCTTCTCGTTGGCCAACATTTCTTTCAGAATCCTTCCCCCATCCTGAAATGGGCTGCATGTTGGGAAAAAACCCCAAACATACATCACATGTTGCTTCAGGTCGGAGTCTCAGTCAAAAAAGTAAATAAGCAAGGTGATTAACAGGGCCAAAGCAAGACTCGAGGGGGGAATTGGAGGGCTGGCCACTCCTGGCCAACCAGTTGCCCACGCCCGCCCGCATTCTTGTGCCAACTTCGCATAGCGGCCTTGCCTGTTGACAGGGCTGGAAGTCTGACTTTGGATGGGGTGGAGGGAGGGGCGCTGTTCTTTGGGTGATGATGGAGCCAAGTGAAAACGCTGGGTGCGAGCCTGGGGCTACAGCTGTGTCCCAGTCCCAGGTGCTGCTCAGGCAGAGGGTGGGGCTCTAGCTCCAGGACCAGGGCCAGCAGCGAGGATGTCTTTCCCACCTGGGATGTGGAGTGACTGGCAGGTCCACCAGAGGCTCACTCCTCAGGAAGTGTGCACGGGTGTGAGTCCCAGGAAGCAGTCCCTGAAAGCACAGGGCTGTGGGTCCAGGCAGCTTGTGCGTACCATAAGTTATTGACTGCTTTATTGAGATATAATTGACAAGCAATGAACCACACAGGTTTAGAGTGTCCAATCTGATAAGTTCTGACATGTGTATATACCCATAAAATTGTCACCACAATCCATAGCAAATCACCTCCAAACATTCCATTCTGTGGGGGTACTTTTCAGTTTCTTAACAATGTCTTTTAAAGAGAAGTTTTCATTTTGATGAGGCCAGTTATAATTTTCTTCTTCTAAGAGTTGTGCTTTCTGTGTTGTATCCAAGAAATCTTTGTCTAATCCAAAGTTACCAAGGTTTTTATATATGCATTCACCTAGAAGTTTTATAGTTTTGTCTTCCGTTTTGCTCTATTTTTTTGGTGTGAAGGATGGACTGAATTTTATTTTTTTTTGCCTGTGATTATAGTAATTAATAGTTATTTATTAGTTTTTAAATTACTAATTTGTATTATGAATAATTGCCCTAGCACCACTATTAAAAAGACTACTTTCCTTCTTACTGAACTATCCTTACACGTTTGTTTAAAATTAATAAACCGTATATATGAGTTTGTTTCTGGGGTCTGATCAGTTTTTCTATTTTGACCCTAACAGTACACTGTCCTCCTTCACAGTAAGTCTAGAAGCCAGGGTTTGTCTTCCAACTGCGTTCTTTTTAGAAGTTCTTTTGTCCATTCTAGATCCTCTGTGCCTCCATAAAAATTAGAGTCATTTTATTTTATTTTCCATAAGACGCTTGCTGGGATTTTGATTGAGATTACATGGAATCTATAGATCAATCGGAGAGACTCGATATCTTAATAGCAGTGTGTCCTCTGGTTCAGGAAGACAATATATCTCTTCATTTATTTATTGTGTCTTTTAAATTTTTCTTAGCAATATTTTGTAGTTTTCTGTGCTCAGGCTTTGTACATCTTTTGTTAGATTTATTCCCAAGTGTTTCTTATTTTTTTAATGCTATTGTAAATCATTTTTTAATTTCAACTTGGTTGTGGTTAGTGTATAGAAATATAATGTTTTTGTATATTGATCCAGCAACCTTGCTGTACCCTCTTACCAGTTCTCATCATTTTTTTCATACATTACAAAAGACTTTCTAAGAGTACTATGTCTGTAAATAAAAACAGTTGTACAACCTTTTTCACCTGGATTTCTTGGACTTCGTTTGCCTGCCTTACTGCGTGACTTAGAGCGTACGGTACAATGGTGATTACAGGTGGCGGGAGCAAACTTCTGTGACTTGCTCCTGATCTTAGGATGAAACAATTTAGTCTTTCACCATTGAATGTGGTGTCAGCATATATTTTTGGAAGATGAGCTTTATCAGATTGAGGAAGTTTCCATTTATTCCTAGTTCGCTGAGGGTTTTTTTTTTTTTTTTAACAAATTAGAAGTAAATGCTTGATTTGGCCAATGCTTTTTATATATCTATGAGGATGGTTATGTAGTTTTTCATTTTTTTGTTAATATGGTAAATTACATTGATTGATTTTCAAAAATTAAACCAACATACATTTCCTGGAGAAAACCTGCTTGGTCATGCTGTTCTTTAGATATGTAATTGAATTCAGTTTATGAAAGTTTTAAAGGTAATTTTTGCATTTGTTTTCACTACGGATATTGTACTATAGTTTCCTTCTCTTGTAATGTCTTAATCTTGTTTTGGTATCGAGGTTGTGCTGGAATTACAGATTGCACTGAGAAATGCTCTTCCTTTTTCCAGTTTCTGGAAGATTTTTGTTACTATTTCTGAAATGTTTCAGTTGAATTCACCAGTGAAGCCATTTGGGCCTGGTACTTTCCACCAGGAAAATTCTTAACTAAAATTTCAATGTCTTTAATAGTTAAAGTGCTCTTTGGATGATTTACTTCTTTCTGAGGGAGCTTTGGTAGTTTGTCCATTTCATTTAAATTGTTGACTTTGTTGGTATAACCTGTTTAATATTATTTGTTTAATATTATTTTTGATTATGGTTTTGGTATTTATAGAATGTGTAGTGGTGCCACCTCTTTTATTCCTGATATTGGTCATTTGTTTTTTTCTCTCTCCCCTCTACCACCGCACCCCACCCCCCGCCAATGAAGCAGTCTGCTTAGAGTTTCATCAATTTTAGTGATCTCGTCTAAGATGCAGCTTTTTGACTTCATTGATTTTTTTCTGTTGATTTCTATTGCTTTTCTATTTCTTTGATTATTCCTCTGATCATTTTTGTTTTCTTTTTGTCTGTTTAATTTTAGGTTTATTTGCTTTTCTTCATCCAGTATTTTAAAGTGGAAAGTGAAATCATTGATTTGGGACCTTTCTTCCTTCTGAATACGGGCACTGAAAGCTATGAATTTCACTCAAAATGCCACTTTAGCAGCACCCTGTACCTTGGGATGGTTTTCATTTTTGTTCATTTCTCAACATTTTCAAATTTTCCTTTTGATTTTCTCCTTTGACCTATGACTTGTTAAAAGTGTGTTAGTTTCCACATTTTTGAAGATTTTCTAGATGTCTTCATGTTATTGGTATTCAATTTAATTCTACTGTGGCCTGTGAACACTTGGTAGGACTTGAATAATAGAGATTTGTCTTATGGCCCAGAATATGTTTTAGCTTGGTGAGTGCTTTGCATGCCCTTGAAAAGGACGTGTATTCCACTACTGTTGGGCAAAGTGCTCCGTAAATGTCAGTTAGGGCAGGTTGGTTGATAGCATTCAAGTATTATTAATAATTTTCTCACCATTTGTTCTGTCAATTACTGAAAAGGGGATATTGAAATCTTCAGCTAAAATTGTAAATTTCTCTATTTCTCCATGCAATTCTAAGAGCTTTGTTTCATCTATTTTGAAGTTCTATTTACCACATGCATAAACATTTAGGATTATTATGTCCTTTTGATAATGAACCCCTGTTCACTAGGAAATGACCTTCATTATTGTTTCCTTATTCTTTGCTCTGAAATCCATTTTCTCTGATATCAGTATGGTCACACCACTTTTTCTGCCGAGTGTCAGTCTGGTATATTTTCTCTAGTCATTTGACTTTTCACGTGTTAATGTCTTTACCTGTAAAGCAGGGTTCTGGCAGGCAGCAGAGAGCTGAACTTCATTTTGTTGACAAGCTCTGCTTTTCGGGGGCGGTGTTCAGATCATTCCAGTCCTGTGCCACCCAACAGCAGGATCCGTTCTGAGAACAGTCTCATTGGAGGATTTCGTGGTCATGCAAACAGCCGAGCGCACGCTCACACACCTCACGGCACAGCCCACTCACCCCTGGGTTATGTTGCGGAGCCTGCTGCACGTCGGCCACGAGCCTGTCGCACATGGTGCTGCATCGAATACTGTAGGCAACTGCAACTCAAGGGTAAGCATTTGTGTCTCTAAACATATCTAAACATAGAAAAGGCACCGTAAAAACACAGTATAAAAATAAGAAATGATACACCTGCACAGGGCGCCTGCCACGAGCGGAGCTCGAAGGATGGGGTGAGTCAGCAAGTGGGAGGCAAGTGCGTGTGAAGGCCCAGGACACCACTGGGCGTTACGGTCGACTTCACGGGCACTGTGCATGTGGGCTAGTCTAAATTTATAAGGCAGCACGAGATCGAATTGCACACAAGGACACGGATGTGATGAAGAGAGGTGGCAAACATGAGGTGGGTGAGTGAGGCTGCTGCTGGAGGAACTCGGCTCACTGTTTACGGCAAACATTGAAAGCAAGTCCCTATTCTACCTAAAATGGCGATAGAAATATAGTATGATGAGCACATAAACCAGTAACATGGTCATTTATTCTCGTCACTGAGCACTGGGCACTGTTTGTCATTGTATGTGCTGTGCTTTCACACATCCAGCAGCGCAGTAGGCTGGCTGACACCCACATCGCCACAAACTCCCTACGGGGCAAAATCATCCTGGATTGGCACCCACTGTCCAGAGCAAGTGAGGTGCCCTCGGGACCCTGGCCCTAAGCCCTCAGTGTGGGGATGGGTTTTGTGCTGGTGGAAAAGGTTTGTATCCACCTCATTTACATAATTCATTTTCCTCTTGATGGAGCTAGCATATTTAAATGAGGAGGCTATTCTCTGCTGGGAACGTAGTTTGACTTGAGTGTCTGCCATCATGGAGCCTGCTGCGGTGGCCACCCCTGAACAGGTCTCTTTGGACACCTGCTATGTGTTTCTACAGGGTGTACCAGAGTGTGGGCTCTCTCCTTTAGCTTCCGTGTGACCCCGCCTTGGAAGGTCAAAGGCTGGGTTCCCGCTGACCCTGCGCCAAGCCACCGAGTTTCAGCCCTTTCCTGAGACAGGGCCACGGTGGGGAGGGGACAGCTTATGGAGCCATGGGTGCACTTGGGACAGTGGGAGATGCCTCTGAGGTACAGGATGGTGGGGAGGGTGGGAGAGGCAGCCCAGGGGTTCTGAGGGCCACCTTGCCTGTACCTGTCCCCCAAAGGCACCCCAGAAACCAGTGTCTCTGCTTCTATCAACCGCATGTCCTGGGGTCTCTGCCAGTGTCCTCTGAAACTGTAGCACCAGAATAATTTCAAGGCACATCCTCGTGTGTCTGGAGACAGGCTCCCAGCCCACTGCTCTCTGGGCAGAGGCAGGCTCAGCAGACTCTCCGCCGCCTGTTTGATGGAGAGGAAGGTGGAGGGTTGGAGGTGAGAGGTGACTTCCTAGCTTACACCGGGCACCTTTCTTTGCTTAGGAACGAGCTCCCCATCCCCGGAAATGTTCAACATGGAGGACCCCTGGGTGCAACGTGAGGGGCATTTGGGGCGGTGCTGCCGAGAGCTGCCTGGGGGGCATCCTCACTCCCAAGACCACAGTCACCTCCTGCCCTCTGAGGCCACCCAGCTGGTGCCCAGCTCTCTCCGCCCCTCGCCGCCCTCAGAACGTGCTCACTCCCTACGTCCCAAGAAGAGCTGCTATGATCTAACTTCTTGTGGCTTCAGGAGATACAAATCTGTGGTAACACTTCAAATTAAATGTCGTGAATGAGTAATTACTTTCTGAAGCCAAGAAGTCTGATTGAATGGGAATCGTTAACGTGCATTAATTAAAATCCCACTGATTATTAAAGTTATATTTTGGTGTTTTAATAGCTCTGTAAGGGACATGCAGATAAAACTCAGAGATACACGCCGGTGTGATTCTTGTTAGGCCTTGGAGAAGGTTGATATTAATTCAAATATGTTTTTATCGCTTCAGAGAACTGAAACGGAAGTTTTGCCCGAGATGGGTCTCAGCGTCGTGGTTAGGTTTGTGGCTCTTTGGAACTGGAGTGCAGGGGTCCTTCGATCTTTATGGTATCTGGGCTTGGGGTGAGCTTTCTCTGGGTGCAGAGGGGCTGGGAAACCAAGGGGGGAGGTCTGGGGTGGTTAGGACAGGCTCAGATTCCTCCTGGGCTGCTCCAAAAACCCGAGGGGAATTGGAGCTCGGAACTCCCTTAGAATCTGGTCATTATTAGATCCTAGGGCTGCATGCGCTGGGTTGGTGGGAATGCCAGGCCACTTATTCACTCAGCCTGGCTGTGTATCAGCAGCACCTGGGGGCTTTGGGAACACACTTTCCACTGCTCCCTGGAGATATTGATTGGTTGGGTGGGGGCCAGCCCAGCCCCTCAGGTGTCTGTTCACCCACAGGTGCCCCCACAGCTAGGGTCCCTTCCCCCTGGAGGTCTGCACAAGTGTCTTCTGCAGGTTAGCATTCACTGCACTGGGGATGCCTACATGTCCCTGTCCCTGTCCTGTCTAGCGGGTGAGCTCTAATGCCCCCAATCGTCCTGGGCCAGCCTTAGCTTCCAGCTTTGAGACAAAGGGGACTTCCTGCCTCCCCAGAAGTGTAGCCCACCACTGAACTTCCTGGGGGCCTTGAAAATTATTGCTCTAGGAAGCCAGAGGTGCTTGGGGGCTGGGGGGAGGAATGGCTTTCCCTCCCGAAGGCAGCAGGACATTTTGGAGGCCCATTTGGCAAGGCCATTGTAAAGTGGCTGCTTCCACACAGGATGTGTATTGGTCAGGCCCCGGCAGGAAATGGCACCTTTTAATTGGGTTACTTGAGGAGAATTTAACAGATGTGTCATTTGGAAAGGGGATACTGTGGTGTGTCAGCCCAGGCCTGAGGAGGGAGGGGAGGGACAGAGACCTGAGGGAGAGGGGTGGGGGGCAACAGCCTGAGTCCAGGGGTGGAGCTGGGAGCCAGAGCACGGTCAGCCACCACAGAGCAGCTTCCTGGGCCCCAAGGCGGAGGCTGGAGGGCAGATCAGGACCGACTAACTGGAGATGAGCGGCAGGGCTGGAGCCTGGCTCTGTGAGGCGATAGGGTGGGCTGGGACACATCGAGAGTTCATAAATGACCAAGGGGCAGTTCTGTAGAGGGAGTGACACGTGAGATGACTCTGAGGGGGGGCAGAGTTTGGGTGGAGGTCTGGGAAGAGGGGTGTGGCCTGAGCAGAGGGAACATGCAGGTTGGGAGGAGGAGGTAGAGGGGGAGGGACAGAGCAGGTGCCTGGACGTGATGGGGCTCCAGGCAGTGGCAGCCCAGGTGGGACAGGTGACTTGGGAAGGTCTTTGGTTCTACAGGACGTTAGTGTCTGCTGAAGGGGACGACGGGAGCAGGGATGGCTGGTGTGGAGGGTGTGGGGGTCAGAGCAGTGCGAGGCGGGCTGGGGGGCCAGAGGGGAGATGGCCCAGCACACCAGTCATCCCAGGATGAAGGGTGCTCACTCACCACCTGCCCACGCTCTCTCCCCGTCTGACTGTTACCCAGGGGTGAGCAGAGCTTACTCTAGGATTGACTGTGTCCTGGGCTCAGCAAAGTGGTGAGTGGACCCGGGAGAAGTGAAATGACAGAAAGGCAGGGAACGCCAAGTGTCTCGATGCCAAAAAGCTGGGAGTCTGTCTGGGGTGCTGGCTTCAAGGTTGTCGAGCCAGGGCAGAGGTCCTATCTGTACCTGAAAGGCACAGGGGAGGGCCACCAGTGTGTTTTCGGTGGGGGCACAGGGCCGGGTTGGACTGTCACTTTGGGGAGATGATGTGGTTTTGGTGTGGACTGGTCTGAGGGGACAAGAGCTGAGACTGTCCACTGGGCAGCGGTTCCAGTGAGACAAGTCTGGCCAAGACGGGTTCTCCTAGGAGTTAGAGTTTTGACTTAGCTTGTTTCCAGACGTATCTTGAAAAGTCTCCATTCATCCATTCTTCTCTCTTTCTCTCTCTCTCTCAGCGTGATCAGAGTGTCCGCCTCCCTGTTCAGTCCACTAGCATTGAACGCCAACTGCATGGGGGCTATCCTGGGGGCCCTGGGCCTCCACACAAGCCTGGGGTCAGCCCCAGCTCCCAGGCAGTGCTAGGCCCAGCGTGGCCTGGTAGAAAGCTGGCTGTGATGATGGAACCCGCTCTGCACTTGGGAGCCCTGAGCCACCCTGGGGAAGGAATCTGCCTGAGCTGATGCCTGAGACTCATCTGAAGCCATGGGAGGGTGTGCCAGCTGGAGAGCGCAGCCGTGGGGAAGTGCGGAGACCTCTGGGCATAGCGTTTGAGAAAGGGGCTCAGAAGTTGTTAGAAAGGGAAATGTGAGTAAGAGGTGGGGGTGGAGAGACGCCCCTGCCAAGGTGGGCTGTTTGGAAAAGCCTGGGGTCCGCCAGGCAGGGAGGTGGGCACTGGGGCAAGACCGGACCTGGGCCTGCTCTAGGCAGTAGGGCGCTTCCCGCAGATGGCCCTTTGATCTCCCAACAAGTGGCCTATTCAGCATCTCCAGACTGGGCCGGCTCCTGGCGGCCTGGGTGGGAAGGTGGCAAGACACAGGGGGCTGTCTGCCCGGTTCCAGGGCTGGGAGTTTGCTCAGCAACTCCAACTGTGCCCACAGGGAGTAGTCTGCTTCCAGCGGCCACTGGGAGGGCTGCTTGGCAAGGACACCCCAGACAGGCTACAGGGCTGGCCGTGGGGCTGGCATGCCCAGGCATCTTTGCCTGCTTCTGTGGGTCTCGGGGCTGGAGCAGGTGTGTGGGATGGGGTCGGAATCGCCTGGACTGGGGCTGTGGGGGGCAGCTGTGTATGTGTGTACAGATCCAAGAGAGGCAGATTCTCGGCAAGGACGGACCGGCAGAGCATTCTTCTTCCCCGGAGACCATCCCGTGCATGAAGGTCGTGTGCTGGGAGAGGCAAGGCTGGGGCTCCTGGCCTGGTCTACCTGCCATCCAACCAACGACAGTCCATGCTAAAACCACGAGAGAGCATATATTTTTAAAATGACCCTAAGTGTTCATGAATGCTGAAAACGAAACAGCTCCTTTCTAGACTTTTGGGTTCTTCCTCATTTTCACTTATTTTGGGGTCTCTGCCCCTCTGGTGTGCTGAGGGGCACATAGTTGCAACACCCACTGGACGAGGCCTGCTGGCAGATTGCCAAGTGATGAGAGAGCTTGGCTGGGGCTGAAAGGTGTGTGGGGCAGGGCTGAGGGTCACGTGGGCACTCCCACGGTCCTGACCTTCGACCTTCTGGGCTTCACCTCACTGTGTGCCCTCAGACAAGTTGCTCAGCATGTCAGTGTCCTCCTCTGGAAACGGCAGCAAGGCCCCTCTGCAGTGCCCCTGGGAGGGACCCGGTGTGTGACTTGTACAGAGCGCTGTGTGCACACAGTAGACTCTCCATGAACACTGGCTCCCCGTCTCTCAGGAAAGAAAAGTTGGCTTAGGAATAAACTTTAATGGAAGTGTTTTTGTTGTGTTAAAAATAAGCCAAAAGTCATAACATTACTTAGAGATTGTTTTCATTGAGTTGAAAAATCCCGGAGACTAATGAACAGCTTGCTTTCTTCCTCATGGCAGCCCTGATGTGGCCATCTTGGAAAGTACAAGGAAAGCTGTACACTCCAAGTATATTTTAGGCACTTACTCCGTCCCTCACTTTCTCTGCAAACACGCAGCGAGCACCTGCTGTGTGTGAGGTCTGGTGTTGCTCCCGGCGATGCTGAAAAGGGTAGACGGGAGGCTGGGGCCCGTGGGAAAGGGCAAACTCAAGTCCCGCAGGTTCCTGCAATTTACTAACCGTGACCTTGGGCAAGTCATTTCAGCTCTGTAGCCCTCCAAGTCTTTCATTTGTGTAATCAGGGTGATGGCATTTCCCTTGCAGGGTGCTTTGTGAGGATTAAGGTTAATGCCTGTAAAATGCCTTGGAGCCAAGGGGAGCGGTCACTCTTACTAAGGCGTGGTCCCTGTCCTTCAGCGACTGGTGGCCTCTCGTGATGGCCAGATGCAACCCGGGGGTGGGGGGTGTCCCATGGAAAAATGCACCTCTCCTGAATCTGCAGCCAGTGCGGGCTTGGGGACTCCTTGAAGGAAACTACCCAGGGATGTTGCTCTGGGTGGCCTCTTTATCCCGCCCATTTGCAGCAGACCACAGAGAAGGAGCCAGGTTTCCAATGCGTTTTCCTTAGAAGGGCGGCAGAGCACAGAGCCACGCAGAGCCCGCCGCAGGCGGTTCTGGGAGCCCGGCTGCCTGGGCACTGGGCTCAGACGTGCGGGAGCTGCTGCCGGCAGAGGCAGAGCAAGTTCCTTGAGGGTGTCTGTGCTGCAGGTCTGACCTCGGACTCCAGTCAGCTAATGCTTTGCCATGGCTGTGTGTCGCTCCCATCTGGACTGGACCCGCTGGCCACACCCCCCGGTGGTGTCTTCCCCAGGTGCACTGTTGGTGGGGGTGGGTCCAAATGCCAGGTGGGGATTGCTCGGTGGCACTGGCAGTCAGAGAGCTGTCACCCAGGACTCAGGGGTACGGCTGGGCCCACGCCCTCTATAGACTAAGGTGCAGAGATGTGGGACCAGCTTTGGGATCAAGAGAATGTGGGTCAAGTGTCAAGTTCAGCCCTTACTGACTGGGCTCTCAGGAGGCTAACTGACCTGTTTCCTCATTGCAGGAGCAGGCAGGTGATGAACCCTGCGTGTCTCCGGGCTCCCCAGCCCTCTCTGGGCCTGAACTTTGTCCTCAGCAAAGGGGAGGATTTCTCAGACACCGCCCAGTTTTTTGTAACCTGTGACTATCCTGTTGGCCAGTTCCTTCCTGCCACCACCCACTCCCACCCACATGAAAAGCACCTGCCAGTGGACGCTATGGACTTGGCCAAGCAGTTTCCCAGAAAGGCCTCGGTGGCCCAGTTGCCACCAGCCCGAGGTCTCGCCTGGCACACTGAGCTCCCGGGAATAGCCTGGAAGTTCCCTGGCCTCAGCCTCGCCCCAGGCTGCCCGCAGACCAGCCGAACCAGGAAATACCGAGGCCCCTGAGTCCTCTCAATAGGCAGGGTGTGATTGTCACTGGGCAACGCAGAGGTTTCTAGAAAGTGAGGGTCAAGGCCTGGGCCATCTCATCCCAGTCTCAGCTCTTGCTCCACCTCGGTCCACCCTGTTTTGAAAGCAGCAGCGTCCTTGCCAGCTGGGTGACGGGGACAACAGCAGAGGACAAACGGTCAGCAGCTCAGTGGCATGCACTCTCCTGGGGACAGCCCTGGGAGGCCGGCTGGGAGGGCCCCTGTGGTTGGGGACATTTGGCTCTGCCCCCTTTCCATTCTACAGTTGAACACGGGGACAGCGCAGCCACTTTCTTCTCGGCCTCACACCCAGGGGGTCCCGGAGCAGCTCTGTCCCGGAGTCTGACCGCGAAGCCCTCTCCATTCTCATTCTTATTCCTTAAAAATCTTATGAGTGTCGGATGAGAAACTTCAGTGTCTGAATTTGGAAGTGTCCCTTATTATAGGAGAGTGTTTTTAATTTAGCCCCCCTGGGGGACATTTGGCAGCATCTGGAGACATTTTTGGGGGTTGCAGTTGGGGGAGGGGGTGTTCCTGGCATCAGGTGGGGGAGCAGGAATGCTGCTAAACACCCGGGATCATCTGGTTCAAAACACCAGTATCGCCGAGGTAGAGACAGCCTGACGTAAGGGAAACCGAGGGTCTCAGACTCGGAGGTCTGCACGGGGTCAACAACTTGTGGACAAAAACTAAACCCACACACAAAAGCCCCTTTTATTGTACAATAAAGATTTTCATCTCAGGTTGAAGGAAGGGCTGGTCAGGGTCAAGTGGGGGTGGAGCGTGGCCCTGTGGTTGCCCCACCGGCTCAGCCCCCCTCAACCCTGGGCTGTTCTGCCCCGCCCCAGGGCAACTGATGAGGCCAACTCCTTGCTGCTTTCAAAACGAGGTGGACCCCGGTGAAGCAAGAGCTGAGACTGGAGTGAAAGGCTGGAGATGACCCAGGCCCTAACTCTCACTTTCTAGAAATCTCCGTATTGGGTACCAGGTGGGGACAAGGGGATACCTCACTGTCTCTGGACTGGATTTCTACCTAGGGCTATGGTCCCTCATCACATGTCCACTGTTGGTGAGAATATGACACGTGGGAGTGTCACCTGTAGCTCAGAGTGCCCAGCCTGACCCAGAGTCTGCCTCCTGGAAGAGTGATGCTTTGGCAGGCCCGTCTGCTCCAGGGCCCAGTCCCTGGGCCCTCCGGCCCCAAGCCTGGCCTCGGTGGTCTCCTCTGGCCTCGGTAGTCTCTTCCCTGCTGCCCACACCTGTCCTATTTGAGTTACGTCCACAATCACTCTTCTACCCCCGCTTCCTTTTTCTCTCTATGCCACCGCTAAGTGCTCCTCTCAGCCCTTACCTGGTACCCCACACCCTCCTCCTCTCTCCAGGTCCCTCCTGTGTCTGGTCCGTCACCTAGGCCACTGCGAACTGAGCTCTTCCGAAGCCAGGGTTGACTAGTGCACTTTCCTGATTGGACACCATCCTTCGCGGCTCCCCTTGCTAACGGCATACGGCTAACTCCTTAGCGTGGGGTTCCCAGTGCTCTATGTCCATGTCCCACGGTGGTGTGACCTCCTCTCTTCTCAGTCCTGCTCCCCTCTGTGACGGGTGCGCTTGGTGGCTGCAGCCGTCCATGTCCCCTGGACCACGAGGCCCTTGATGGAACAAACAGGCGAAGCTGCCTCTCCTATCCTGACCCTGACTCTTCCTTCCATGTGTCTTTCTGCTGTTCCCCACCGGGAACAGCCCCCTCCTAGAGCCATACCTATGTGTCCCATGGTGGTCACATCTGTTTGCTCCAGTGCCATCTCCCGAGAGAAGGGGTGGCATTCATTTCCTCTGAATGGCCCCCACACTCTGCCTAGCCCTGTTCACAGGTGCCCTCCACTTGGCCTGAAACTACAGAGTTAGGGCAAAATAGATCTCGACGGGCGTCATCACTGGGTACTGAGCGTGGCCAGGCGCTCTCATCCACAGGCGGGCTGCTCGCTGCATCTACACAGCAACCTGGCTCCAATGGGCCACCAACGGCTCCACGTTATAAAAGGAGAAAACAGAGGTTCTGTGACCTTTGCAGATTTGCTCCAGGGCGAGAGCCAGAGATGTGACCTAGAGAGCCAGGACCCAGGTGGCTGACTCAGTGTCACATCCCTTAGAGCACCAAGTTCTGGACGCACAATGTTCATTCACTCACTCACTCACTCACTCACTCACTCACTCATTCATTCATTCACCGAAGGCCACTCACGTGTGAGCGAGCGCGCAGACCAGCACAGTGAGTGAACCATGTACTCACTCGAGAAATACGGAGTGTTTCTCATGTGTCGGGCGTTTCATGGGTGTTCAGTGAAAATTTCCTGCTGCCTTTTTTTGAGGAGGGGAAATAAGTACATTTATGCCTCTGGTTTATTGAATTAGGGAATGAGCAACTTAAAAATAACCTTTGAATTTTAGAACCATAACATAGCAACAGGGGGGTGGAGGACACCGGGGTCGGGGCCCTCACCTTGCAGGTGAGGACCATGGGCAGGGATACCCCAGGGCACCCAGGGGCCCTGACCTGGCCAAACCTGGACTCGCCCTACCTGCTTTCACAGGACTTGGTATATTATTTTCTCAAAATAGCTGCTCTTCCCTGTGCCTACAGGACAGACGTGACTCATCAAGGCTTCGAGAACATGTGTGGCCACAGCAGGAGAGGGGCTTGGAGGTGGAGACGGAGAGAGAGAGAGAGAGCAGAGTCCTGGCCATGCCCTCTGGTCTCCAGCACTGTGAGGGAGGCCTCAGGGTCCCCTTGCGCCAGAGGTGCCCTGAAGCTCAGGGAGGAGCTGTGACCCACCCGTGGCACACAGGGCTGAGCGGGGGTGTGGGAGGGTGCTTGGTAGTGCCACCCAGCAGGTGGGTGTCTGGATGGAGGTTAGAGAGCCAGGGCTCGAACTCGGCTCCTCTCTTCTCGGTGGCCCCCCGAGAAGGAAGTGAGTGATGTGCATTGGGGGCTGAGCCCATGCCGGCACAAGAGGGTGCCCAGAGGCACCTGGTGTTGGTGTCACCGTTATTCTCAGGGAGGCCTTTGTTTCCAGACCCAGACAGGCCCTCGCTCCTGGGGCGACCCTGGGAATTCCCTTCAAGTCTCTGCTCCTAGGTTCCCTCAGCGGCTGATGCTAAGAGCCTGCATCCTGCTCGGCCCGCTCAAACTGCTATTTTATTTCCACTCCTCAGTACAGGATGTTCAAACATCAGGAAAGGGGCCTCGATGCCAAAGATACACGGGTGGGAGCCTGGGGGAGCTGGGACTCAGCACCCAGGAATTCTGGCTTTCGGCAGTCTCCCCTGGGCTTCTCTGGGAACGCTGGGCAGACTCCACATGTCCCTCTTGCCTCACCTGCCTGGGCGTTGCAACACTGGCACAGTGTGAGGACAGGGCTGTCCTGGGAGAACCGCCTGAGTCATGGGAACCTGGGGAGCCCCTCCCAAGAGTGCCCTGCTCTCGTGCGGTTAGTCAGGGGCTGGGTAGGGAGACCTGGTTCTGTAGGTAGCCACCCGGCAGGCGCATCCCTGGCCTCCCTTGGGACACACCTGGAGATGTCCGTGTGCCCAGGGAAAGCTGGAGGGGCTGCCCTTGCCTTTCATGAGAGGGGCAGGCTCAGTTGGGACACGTGGGGCCTCCTGGCCTCACTGGGAGGCAAGGGCCCAGCTTCCATTCCTTGCTCTGCTGTAGGCCTGCTGGGTGAGCCTCAGGGCTCCCATCTATGTAAGGAAGTGATTAGACTTGGTCTCTACCATCTATCTCAAGTTCAAATTTCTCTAATTTGGGTTCTTAGCTCCTTATTCCGCTCAGAGCCTGGGGCAGAGTGGATTCCCAGTAGCTGTGACTTGAGGAAATGAATGAATGAATGAATGAATGAATGAACAAAGGAATGAGCAAACAGGAATGAATGCAGGATCAAAGTGCCACTTCGGAACTCCTTCCCGCTCACAGAATGTTATGCAGGTGGACCCGCTCAGGGCAGCATTTTCAGCATGTACCAGGTGGCTGCCTGTCTCAGGTGTGAAGACCCTCTGCTCAAGGCCGCAGAACAGACCAATTAAGGTTTGTGTATTTAGCATTTTGCATTCAAAATACTTAAGGAGGGAGGGAAGTCTCTTGAAATCAGACATATCTTGTTGGTTAACTTCGGTGTAAGTTTCATTTCAGAGGTAGGACTTGGGCATGGCGGCCAGAGCTCATGGGAAGAGGTGGATTTCTGATATATGAGGTTGTGCCTAATTACCGGAAATACCCTCCTCTATTGAGTGAAAACGCAGTTTTTATCAGCCCTGAATTAGCTATGCTGCCGAGAGCTGCAGGTGGCAAAAGCGCGTCTTTAGCCCATGACTCAAGGCTGACTCAGCTGCAGGGACTGAGCTTTCCATGGCCTCAAGCTGGACTCCCTTTCTTCCTGGAAACGCCCAAGTTGTTTGTCAAGTCCTTTGATGGGGCGCATGGAGCTTCGCTGGCTGAAGGTGGTGCCAGCCTCCAGAAAGGTGAGCGCACTCAGGCATTGTCTTTTAGGCTGCTGAGCTTGGACTTGAACTCAGCGCCTTCTGACTTCAGGCGTGTGGTTATTTTCTCCCACTGCTCTTTGGAGGCCTCCCTCAGGCCACCCGCAGGGCTCGGCGTGGCTGTCCCAGGCACGGAACGGTGTCATGCAGGCAGCCCACGCTGCTGAGGAGGCGTTTCTGGTTCCATGTGAAGGGCTTCCAGGATGGGCCGCATGAGGAAATCTGGGCGAGTGGCTGGGTGAGCAGAAGGACTTGGTCGTAAATCCCGGCTGTGTTTCTGGACGGACGAGTGGTCATTCATTCGTGTGTGTGTCAGACCATCGTCCCATGTCCTGTGTCTTCTCACCCATGACTGTTTCTGTTCTGGGTTGTCTCTCAGGCCTGCAGGAAATGAGCAAGATCTACTCAGAGCAGTGGATTTCACTTGGCCTACCTCTGTGGCTCCCAAACTTGTCTGACCACCGAGAGGCTTCTCTTGTCTTTGGGTTCTGCTTTGTTTTCTCTCCTCTCTCTTCTCTCTGTCTCCCGCTGAGCCTGGCCTCTGTGCCCCTCTGCCTGTTCTCCCACCCTGCCCTGCCCCGGGTCGGCAAAGGTCATAGACTCTTGGGGAAACGGCCTGAAGAGGCTGAGGCAGTAACCACTCAGACTCACTCTGAACACACAGGAGTCTCAATGCCTGCTGGGGCCTGGTGCTGGGTGGGACTCTCACTATCCCTCACGACAACTTGCGTGGGAGCTATGTCCTTGTTCCATTTTCCTGGTGGGCACACAGAGGTTTCGAAAGCTTGTGGTGAGCAGGGAGCGCACACCTCCAAACGCTGGTGCTCAATACCTGCTTGTTCCTCCCTTGTGACCACGGACACTTTAAACAGGTTGGATTTGGCTCGTGTGGTATCCTCTGTGTCCCACTGACCACTTGGCAGTGTCAGCTCTGCCAGTGCTGGGTGGGACAGGTGGAGGAGGGGCCTGATCATCCCCCCTGCCCAGGTGAGCTGGCCAGTGGGCACCTGTATCCTTCCATGCACAGCCACAAGAAAGACGAGCTCCGGAGGTGGCCTTCCTGGTCAGAGCAGTTCCCAGCTGTCAGAGTGACATATTGCTCCCTGACACAATGGCTGTTGCGACACTTTAAAAAAAAAGATTTGAATGTAAGGAAAATTCCAGCTCCTTCGAGACACTGTGCTTGACCTTGCTGCTGAGGGACAATTCTTGTCCCTAAAGTTTGGTGCCTTTTCTTTGGTTGTCAGACCTACTGTTTGGATGTCATCTTTTTCCCCTAGGATCTTAAATATCTCTTAACCAAGCAGTGATGATTCATCTCTGGACGGGGCAGCAGAGCTGAAAGACTCCCCTTATCTCCTCGCCTCTTCCCTTTCTGCCCCTACTCCACCCACCTTGTCCTCTGGCCTCCTCTCCCAGTCTCCTTAGCAGGGGGCGGGCCTGCTCGGCCAGGGCTGCTGCTGTGGGTAGTCCAGACAGTTGGGGACACTTTTTCTCTGCGTCTCTGGTTCTGGTGCTACAGACTGGACAGAGGTGGGAAAATCTTCCTTGCAGATTTCAAAGCATCGGAGACTCAACTGTTGATGATGAATTAAAAAGAAAACGAGAGGCAAAATATCCACCAGGCAGTACACGGGCAGGACCATCTGACCTCACCCCTCCCAGCAGCTGGATTCCAGGACCTCAGGTTTTCCGAGTCACTAGCGGCTGCTCCTGATGGTAGAAGGAATGTGGGAGCTCATTCTGCACCACGTGTTCTCTTTTGTGCCCGAAGATCGTGCCCCTCTGGGCCAAGAGTAATGGCGACGACACCAGCGAACACGCAGGCGGGGAGTGCATGACTGGAAAGCGTTGTCAGTGCCTCGCGTGCCCTAGCTCTTTCATTTTCATTATCTGATTTTACAGTGGAGGTTTTTGAAGCACAGAGATGTTAAGCAACCTGATCAAGCTCACACAGTTCAGAGGTGGTAGAGCCAGGAGCCCTCTACTTAATAGGAATGAGGTCCCTCAGACTTTGGTGGCTGCTGGGGGTGAGGGGAGCTGACTGCGGGGGCACATCTAGACCTCAGTTCTCATGCTAACATGAGCCCAGTTCTCCCCATTGGCCTCCAAGGTGGGGGGGCATGGGTTGGGTCCACCTCTCTCAGACCAGGGAAGGGATGTGGCACCGTGATACTAGGCAGACCCTCTGCCTTGGGGAAGTGATAGCATGGGGCGCACAGGAAGTGGCTCACGGAATACATCTGGGTGGATCATTATGTTTATTGTTGCTGTTATTGCTATTTCTCAGCGAGGCACGCTAGTCCCTGGTGTCGGCATCCGTGCGACGCAGCTCTGTGCATGTGCAGTAAACTGGCTGTTGTCTTTGCTCCGTAGGGTGGCTTTCAACTCACCTTTGGCCTCCCACACTGGCGATGTCATCCTAGCCAGTGAGCCCGGGGGTGGATGGGCAGGTGCGCGGAACCCAGAGGTACTGTGACCACCATGGGCAGGATGAGGCCCTGAGTGTGGGCAAAGCGAGTGGGATTACCTGGCCATGTGTGCTCCTGGCAAGGCCTGTGTCCTGACACCGCGTGCTTTGCTTCATTTCATCTTCCTTTGTTTTCCTCTCATGGAAGAACTCCCCGCGTCCTGTGGAGTGGACGGTGACTTCTGGATTTCCACACTCCCAAGGACGAAGCAGAGACCGAGCGGCCCGGTGGTCCTCCCCGGTCACATGTGTTAAACTGGGGCTCTGCCTTTCCCGCTGGGTTTGCCAGGGGTTTCCCTGCTCGCTGCTTCTTTCTCTTCAACAAGCGTCTGCTCCTCGTCTCCTGTTTTCTGTCTTTCTCTCCAGATCTCCGGTGGGACGGGCTGGGAGAGGGGACGGGCCCCTTGGACCGCGCACACCTCTCAGCCATTGCAGCCACAGCTTGGCCAAGTTCCCAGTCTGCTTGGCCTCTCCGAGGGTGCTGGGTTTGGAACTGTAAGCAGCAGCCCCTTTGGAGTCAAAATTTGGTTTCCTCTTGGAAAAAGGCTGCTTCCTGATTGCTAGAGAGACAGAAGAATTTCTTCCAGAGACTCTGGCGTTCCTGTTGGCCTCCAAAGCATCGGCCTACAACAGCTTGATGATTTAAGTGTCGATGGATTAAAAACATGTGGTCTGTGTTTCCCCGGAATTCAGATGCATGTGGAACTTAAAGGAAAGTTAAAAGAAGAGAAGTGGGAGAAACAGCCTGGGCTATGCTCAGTGCCCTGACTTTGAAAACTTGGCGTAAGTCATTTGCAGAGCACAGGTTCCAAGTGGGCCCTCTGGAAATGTCTTCCGGTGGCCTGGGGGCAGAAAGGACTTGTGTGGGCCTCAGATCTCCCAGGACCGAGGTTCAAGGAGAAAAGTAAAGCTTCAGTGCTCTCTCTTCCAGAGACCCCCGTCCATCCTCACTTTGCCCGCAGCGTATGAACATCGGGCCACTTGGCATTTGTAAACCATCTACTGTATGCCAGTGTCCTCGGGAGGTTCCACGTCAGGCTCCCAATGCTGTTCTTTCCTGTCCTGTGCTCTGTCCTACAGAGCCCCTCACTCTTCCAGCCTCCTTGGCTTTGCCTGTCTGGTTCCCCTGCCTGGTGCGCCCTTTCCCAAGTGCCAGCCATCCAAGTCTTATCCATTGCCCCCCCACAGTAGTCCCTCCAGGGCTTTGTCCGGAATCCACCCTCCGTCAGCACTTGGGAGTGATGTCGAAGGACTCACAGAGAGCTTCGCCTCCTCTGGATCCAGAACCTGTGATGAAATCCATAATCTCTCCCTTGCAGACTCAGCGGGTTGGGCGAGCAGGGGGACGCTGGTGGTTGCTCCTCCGCTAAGCTCCACCCCCTGTGTTGGAAGGGTTTTCCCTGGCCCCTTCCCTCTCCAGCTCTGTTGGCTGCAGGCAGTGATTTCACTGAATAGAACAGGGAAGGAGTTCTGCTTTCATGTGGTTGGGAGGCAGAGGCCCACACAGATATCCGTGGAGCTTTATGGGCAAGCTGGAGAGTTGGGAAGTTTCTTGGGGGGAGCCCTGACCCCAGCAGCTCGCTGGGAACAGGGCCTGTGGATGACTCCTGCCAGTGGAAGCAGAAGGGTTTCCATCTTTCCACTGTGTAAATAAGCAGCGTCGTGCGGGAGTTCTGCCCGGCTGCAGTTCTGGCCTGTGTGTCTCAAAGGCTCGTAGGCCAGCCAGCTGGAATCTTCGGCAAAGGCGAAGGAACCGACACTGGGGTGTGACGACTGCGTGCCGGGCCTCATGGGAGACATTTCACTAGGTAATCTCGTTAAAACCCTGCTGCCGACCCAAGAATCAGGAGCGTCCCCGCTGCTCGCACGAAGAAGTGGAGGCTCGGGGACAGTGGAGACGTGCCGGGACCACAGGCCGGCAAGAGGAAAGTGGACTCACATCTGGTGGGCTGCAGGGCCCCAGGCTCTTCCCGCTCCTGCGTGGCCTCTGTCACCCACGACAACCCCACAAGAACAATGTTTTCGCAAGACTTGTGTTTTCCCTCGGTAACATAAATAACACATGTTCTTTCCTTTGCAGGAAAGTTTGAACATTTAGAAACGCATGAAGAAAATTAAAATCACCTGTGTCCTTGCCACCCAGGAAAACACACACGAGGATGTTGTGTTTATGTCCCCCTGATGTTTAGACAGATAAGCAGAGAGATCTGAGGGAAGAGATGACCTTACACATGGACATGCTGATGAATGACAACGTTTTACACACAAAACTGACAAAATAGAGTGGATTCTGTTGTACAGGGTCGCTTCTCCACTTAACATTTCTCATGCAGTTATTGGCCCCGTTTCCCTATGAGGCGTTTGAGGCTCGGAGAATGACATGGCTTGTCTACACGTGAATTGGATCCACTTTCTTTCTTGTCACCTCCTTTTCTTCTCTCTCTGTCCCCATATTTAGGTGCAGCTACCCTTGGGGGTGTCAGTCAACGAGTCCTTTTGCATTTTTCATTGGATTGTTAAAGGTCATTGTTCCAGTCCTGACTCGAGGACTCACTAGCCACGTTGCCTCAGGTAAGTCAGGCTTTGGTTTCTCTCCTCCACAAAATGGGCACATTTGGATTCAAAGTTCTAAGGGATCCGACAGGATCTGGTGAAGGGCGCTGGGCAGGCTCTCTTTGCAACGTGCGGAACATGGTAGAGCATAGGTTTGGGCTTGGAAAGCTAGTTTTGCCACTTACTACTGTGAAATCTTGGGGAAGTCACGTAACCTGGATCTCAGTTTCCACAAGAGGACAAAGACATCTGTCTGATGGGGTTGTTGGGAGAATAATAACAGTAATAATAGTAACAGGGGCTATGTACTGAGTACCTGTTAGGTGTCGGGGGTGTGTTGAGGTGTTTCCACACATTCACTCGCTTAGCTCACAACTCTATGAGGTATAGGAATGAGTTTATTCCCATTTTACAGATGAGGCAACTGAGACCGAGTCGAGAAACTGAGGGTTGAGGTCATGCAAGGACGGAGAGGATCTGAGATGCCTGGAGACCCTTTGAACCTGGAGACCCTTTTTCTATACAAGACTTGGGCCAGCCTTTGGTTAAGCCAAGTTGGTTTAAGGCATTTTCTTTATCGCTTCCCTGGAAAAGTAACCCAGCAAACAAAAATATGAAACAGCTGTTGGCTTTTCTAAAAGTAAGGAAAGGCCACAGTCCCAAACTGAAGAGCTTCACGCACAGCTTCCAAACCCGGTGTGATGCAAACCATGGAGGGAGGGTCCCAGAGCGGGTCACCGTCTCCCGGAACCTGGAGCAGGAACCACATTTCCCTCAGAGCAAGTGACCCAGGTTAAAAAGTTTAGCCATGACCCACTGATTATGATGACATTGCCTAGAGTGTGGGCAGGCGATATCCCTGGGGAGGCTCAGGTTAAAATCATGCAGTGATGGGTGGTGGACCTAGAGGCGGAAAGTAAGGCAACATACCGGTTTCGTGCCCTGGCCCCAGGCTCCTGGGTGGAGGGAAGTGCTGGCTATCCAGCACTGTGGGGAAGGGCAGGAAGGCAGGGAATGCTGCTGATGCAGAGCTGAGAGCCCTTCTGAAAAGCCAGACAGGATGAACACATAGATCAGGGCAAAGCAGACCAGAGATGAGAGTAGAGGGGTTCCAGGCAGGCCACAAGTGGGTCCACATTTTCGATGTCCCTTTTCATGATCCTCCCGCCTCACCCCCAAGTCCACACATGGCTAACTCCATTCAGTAGAAAAAGTTACGCAGAAGGACCAGCCTATGACCCATCGCACTATAAAAAGAAAATAACTATAAATATGGGGGAACATATCCCTCATCAAAAGGCAGATGAAGGGAATATACAACATAAATTGCCCGAGAAAATAGTGAGGAAATTTAGGCAAATACTTCCCTATAATATTGAAAATATTATAGAGAACATGGTCTTTTTAAAGATAGAGCTTAGAGAAGATGTTAGGATGCAAAGCAAGGTACAAAAGTGGGCTGGCAGGGCTCAAGAAAAAAACTGATGTGAAATAGAGAAATGTGGCATAATTTTAAGGCCCAATAGAGTCTTCAAAATCAGAAAGAACATGACCGTCAAGGACCAGAGGGCCAGCCTGCTCCATGGGCATCGAGAGCAGGGCATTCATCACAGGGCAAGTCTGCTCTGTGCAGGAAGGTCATTTAGGGTTCTAATCCCTCTTCCCCCCAAATGTCGGTTATGCCCCTCAGGTACTTTGTCAAACAACCCCCCCATTTTCAAAGTACCAGGATATGAAAATGATTTATAATAGATAGGCAGACAAGAGAAATATGACAAATGCATAGATTTGTCTCTCTTTCAGGAAAGACCAGAATAAATGACACAGAAAAATATTCAATGATGTAACTGAAGAAAACTTCATTGAAATCGGTAAAGGGCTGATCAGAGGAACACCACGTCCCAGGAAAATGTGATGCAGAGTGAGCAATCCCAACGACCACCCTTGTGAAAATACTGAATTTCCGGAGTAAGGAAAGAATCCTATTGGCTTTTAGGAGAAAATGCAGATTTTAAGGTACCAAGGAGAGAAACAGTCAGAGTTATCTCAGAATCTCCCACAACTATAGTCGAGGCCAGAGGACTGAGAGCTGAAAGAAGGTAAGAGTAGGAATGACAGGTGTGCCCCAAGAATTTGAAGATAAGTTTCATCAGATGTTCTTCAGATGTAAGGGATTTAGAAGTACCGACCAACACGCACATCAGGTTTATCAATAAACCCAAACATCGCGATGTCTGTGAGCCTTCTAGGCAAAATAAACACAGCTCAGGTCCCCAGCTGAACCCCTCACCCATTCTGTGTGAGCGTTCAATCTGGACCACATGAGGAGGAACTTACATAAACACAGTGGGAATGACGATGCCGTGGTGAGCTGGTGAACAGAGATTGCGCAGCCGAGGTCGACCGGCTGAAGTTCGTTGGGTTCACTGGACAAACTGTAAATATTATAAAGCCAGACAATAGCAGGCATCTGAGAAGAGCTGAGAGGTAGGGAAGGGGAAGTTTATGGTGTTAATTTCCTCCCCTTCCATAGCAGGGGGTTAATAGTCTAAAATTAAAATGTAATTTAAGGATGACTTCAACTTAATACATGTCTCTCTCCTCGGTGCAGACAGGCCTTTGGCAGAGGGAGCTGTATCCTGTGCAGTAAAGAGAATGGGCCTGAATGATCTTCAGTTTTACTTTAGCTTCTTCTTTCTTCTGTTAAATTCAAATGCAGAAAACTTAGTACTTTTCCATGTTAAAAAGAGTGTGCCTCATATGTGCCTGCTTTTGTCCTGTTGTCTTCATGTTGCCACCTCTCTGTCCTTTGATCCATCTTTATACCCAGAAAAATGGCTGGAATGTTCACCAAATATGGGTGACCATGGTTTCTGGCGGTAGAATTTGGGTAATTTGTTTTACTGGTTCTTTTGTCCTTTTTTTTTTTTTTTTTGTATCGCTGGAGCATTTTTCACAGTGATCATGCATTATATTTATTAGATAGATAAAGTCAATATTCTGAAAAAGAGAAGCCACTACAAGGAAGAAAAAGGCACAGCTCATTTTATCTCCATTCTAACGTCGAGGTGCCTGTCTGGGCCGCTGTTCTGTGGACTCGCGCTCCGGTCAGGGCTGTAAATGGCCTGACCTCACCCCAGCATCTTTCCCCAAGAATATCTGAAGTGCTCTCAACTCAGGCGAGGTCCAAAAGAAAGCGGGGCAGTACAGGACAAAGGCACGCATGTAAGTTGGCTGCAGAGAAGGCATTTGTGCCACCATGACGAGATGATGCGGTCGGCCCGAGGCCCCTTTCCTTGGCAATTGTCAGGCAGGGAGGCAGGTATGACTTAAACAAATGCATCTGCGGTGGCTCATGTAGGAGCTGATCCGGTGTCGTCTGATGATCCACTTCTCATAGTATCCCATAATAATGATAACGTGAAGTTCAAGTCCAGTATGATCTGGGGGGTGCAAAAGTATGTTCTCAGTTGTGAGCACATGAAGCACCATTTACTCTTGTATTATTATTAATTAATTATTGTATTATTTACAGCCGAACACCTACTTCGGTTTGTAACTGTAAACCTAACTTTTGCCTGCCCCTGCACAATGCTCTTTATTCGTGCTCCGCTGCGTCGCTTGCCTTAGCCCAGTGACACTCTAGGGGAAAGGCAGCTTCACACCCATCTCATAGATTCAGAAAGACTCAAATGACTCGCCCAGGAGTTTAAAAGCCAGATTTCCCACCCAAGTTCTTGATTTGTCGATGGGTGTATGGTTGCCACGGTGTTAGGAAAGGAACTGTAGAATTTATTTCCTAAGCTGCCAATTTGTTACTTTGTGAGCCCTGGTACCCCGAGGATATGTGGTAGCCCCTCTCTCCATCCATGAGGTTCGGACCAGGCTTCCTTCATTCTACTAATCGAAACCATGCAGGTGACCTGGACGTGGGCTCACAGGGCATTCCGTGGCCCTGGGCACCGTGGTTAGTTCAGGGATGGGCAAGGACTGCAGGTGGCCCATGACCATGGATTCTAGGACTTTTCCTGGTGTGACTGGTGGAAAGGGATGCTGTTTTCTGGGAATGTAAGAGTAGCTTGGATGATGCAAGCGTGTACTAGCTAAGGACTACCCCAGGGATCCCAAGAATGAAGTCAACACAGTGGAAAAGAGAGCCAAGAGGCGGGCTAGACTAGGTTCCCAAAACACCACTGAAGCTCCTGGGTACAGCCATGCCTGAATCTATCCCACGTGGACTTGGGAGTTATGCGGACAATGACTCTTTGCTTTAGTCTTCATGGGTGTATATGTTTGGGAACACCTCATGAGGCAGAGCAGAGCTGGTCACTAGATATCTGATGGTCACTGTGGACTGTGTCACCAGACCCCTGGGACACCGGGCAGTGAGCTCGCACACGATGCCTGTGCCCTCACGATGCACTTTGTCTGTGAGGGAGGCAGCCTTGCTCCCTCATCTTGGACTCTGTGTCTCAGGAAAGGCTTTCCCGCAAGCCCTGAACTGCAATAGGTGAAGGAATCACAAATGAAAGGTGGTCACTTGGAAAGTTTGGTTTCAAATAATCTAAGTGAAAGAAATGGTCTTTCCCTTCCAACGAGCATATAAAAATCACTGCATGGCCCTGCTCAACAATGTAGCCCCCATTCCCATTCTCAGAATCATGAAAATGAGTGAGGTGGCAGTTTTCTTATATGCAAAGTGTTTTATGTCAGAAGTTAGGAGCAATTGGATGGGGACTCTCCCTCCACGTGGGTACAAAGGGTGACTTTCCTTCTCTCTTTTGGTATTTCCCACAATTACCACCAAATCTTCTTGCCTTAAAAACAAGAATAGTTATATATCCCGTTAGCCACAGGAAACAAGGAAACACACACAAATCCCTGCATCTTTACAGAGACAAAGAGGAGGCAGTGAGCTGTTCAAAAGCAAAGTGATAGATGTAGTGATAGGAAGACCATGTGATGCACATTAATTCAAAAGGGCCCCTTTATTGCATTGTGATCTGATTGTGTTTACAAATATATAGCCAGAAGGCTTTTAATTTTGAGGGCAATTTCATTGTTCATAGATATATAGCTGGCTACGGATCTACATCTATGAAATTATGTGCTTATGCACTTTAAATGAGATACAGCTACTCTCCTTTAATGCAATAATGTCCCTATTTTATGATCTACCGTTGCCCAAAGTGGGGGCAATTTGATAACAATCTCATTTGAAATATCACAAGAGATGAAAGATGTAAATAATATGATGTTGAAAGACCCGGCTGAAATTTGAATTCATTGGAATTTCACAACGGCAGCAGCTAACAAGGACCGACTTTATTAAATCGCATGAATTGGGCTCTTCTTGCATTTCCAGCCACTTCTTGCCTCCTTGCTGTTTATTTTTCTTCTAAGCCTGAGTTCAATAAATAAACCTAACTAACAATTAAAAAGTCCCCAAATGATTCTAGATTGAAAAATTCAAAAATAGCCCGGCTGGCATGGCCCTTGCAGTGAAGTTTGATTAAATTCTCTAATTGCATTGAGCGGGCGGGGAAGATCGGAATATGTTGGTGCTTTTAGTGTGAGCTGCCGATGGAAAACTTCAATTACCACTAAGAAGGGAAAATGTTCGTAATAGATAAATGCTCTTCCTCTTTGAGAGCTGCCTTTTCAAAATGATGTGACTGGTTTGGGTGAGATGCTATTCTATTTCTTCTTGTCCTCTAGAGATCGATTTGTCACCTGCCCCGGGGACCTCCTCTCTCCTCTGGGGAGATAGATCCTTTGCCAGTGGCCAGCTTGGCTACAAGAGGTCTCTTCCTAGCCAGAGATTGGGTGTCCTGGGGTAGGGATGATGGAGCCTGGAAGCTTCTTGGAGAGAAGGAAGAACGAAGATGGAAGAACTCATCAACGGGTGCTTTGGGACTGGTGCTGGTGTCTGCGGCTGATTTGAAAGCCTGCTCCACTGTGACGGGTGGGTGAATCGGGGGCTGCCAGGAGGGTGGCAAAGATGGTTAGAGAGCTGACAATTTTCAAACACTGCATTGAACCAAATGTGCTTCCATCTCCCGGGAAAGTGGACTCTCCTCACGTGGCTTGGTTCAAATGTCACCTCCTCCAGGAAGTCTTCCCTCCCCATCTCCTCTGCCCTCCCAGTCTGCCATATATCCTCTAGTAGTAGCATGTTCTGCATTTGATCAGGTTACTGCTCAGACCACCTCCTGCCTTCCCCTGCACCCTTGGGAGCTCCCCAGGGTCAGAGTCCCTATTTGGGTCTTACATGTCTAGGTTGGTAGTTCTCTGATGCTGGTGGTGGTCCCCTCTGTGGCCTCTCTGCTGCATCTCTCCTTCTTGGGGGGGGGGGCGGGCACGAGCTTCAGGATCTCACAGGCCTTGGGTCTTGCCCTGCCAGTCTCAGCTGGGCAGGTGTTTTTACCCCCTGAGCCTTGGTTTCCCCACCAGTGAAGTGGGGAGAGAACTCTGTGTCCCCTAAAATTGCCGAGCACAGTTAATGGAGAAAGAAAATATGAAGGCAGCTAGTAGATGCAAGGGCATATGGTAGACACTCAATAGATGCTATTTCCTTTCTGCTTCCTTTTCCTTATTTCCCTCTCTTCCGTCCCAGTTTCCCTTGTTCTAACCACCACCGCCGTTGCCATCCCTGTTTAGAGGGTATTTACTGAGTCCTGGGCACTGGGTCGAGGGCTTTACACAGGTCATCTCATGCAGTGCTCGTCCTTAGGTTTCCCTCTTTCTTCCCATCTTTGCCATGCTCTGGCCTCCGTTTCCACAGCTACTGGGCTCCCCATGGTTTTTCCTTGCATGGGCCCCATGGGGCATGGGGGACCGATCCCTGGCTTGCTCCAGACCTAGTGACAGTCCTGACTACAGCGGAGGCCTCGCTCTCTGATGGGCCTGGACCTGTATTTCTGCAGCCTAGACATGCAATGCCCACTGCATCAGAGAGGCCAGGGTATCTTCCCCAGAGACTGGACAGGTCCGATGGCAGTGCCTCTAAGCTTGGGGCTGCCCAGGTCCCTCTGTGTTGTCCTCTCTGCACCCCTTTCCTGCCTCGGCCCCCAAGGATGGCTGCCCCTGACCTAGCTGTGCATGCCCATAGTTCTGAGCCTGACAGCCCACATGCTCCTTCGGCAAGGACCTGCTCTATCCTGTGGGAAGAGTTTTGTGCTGGGCGTTGCCATTTTCTTCTTTTGCTTCAGAATCCACTTGACCCAGGCCCCGGGGAAGTGTTGAGAGTACTGGATGGACCACGCAGGCCTGACTGGACGAAAACCTTCAGACCACCCCAAAGGCGGCCTGGAGAGACATCTGAGAGGGCTCCTTTCAAAGGGATGGAGCAGACTGCAGACACCGCCCTCTCCCTGAGGTTCTGGGTCTCCTCCTCTGACTCCTCCACATCATTGTCACCCACCGGACCTCTGCGCGCCCTGTGGCTCCATTCTCTCTCCACCCATGATCAGTGGGGTCCCAGGCCCATGGCCCTGTCTGCCAGGCCCTCTCTTTTCCCACCTGCTAAGGTCCACCAACCCCAACCTCCTTCAGTAATCATGGGTCTGCAGTGGGTCCTGCTGGACAGAAGCGGGTGGTCAGCTGGGCTTTGCCCCTTTCAGAGCCTCCAGGGGGTACCATCTTCTGAACGTTCCCCTTTTCAAGAAGTCACCAGCTCTTAGTCTGCAACATCTTTCCCCATCTTCAAGTCAGCAGCACCACACCCTCAAACCGTTCTGTGAATGTGACTCTCCGGCCTCCTGACTGTGAGGCTCGCTGCTAGGACATCAGGCCCACCTGGGTGGTCCAGAATCCTCTTCCAGTCTCCATATCCCGAATCCCATCGGCCAGACCCTTTGGCCATCTGCAGGGACACACTCACAGGTTTCAGGATTAGGACATCTTTGGGGACTGTCATTCTACACCCCACAGACTCTGCCGACACTTGCCGAGGTTTCTTTGTCAATGCCAAGCTAGGGTGTCCCAAGGCTTTTGGCTCTCGCTTCCTCCCTGGGTACTTGGAAACCCATCAAGAACCCTGTGGTGATAGAATGATCTTAGGACCCAGACTCTAGTGTAGGATTTTGGAGCTGGATCACCTGCTGGCCCATGGGCAACAAAGAGTCCGTCACTGGGCAGACGCAGGCTTATGAGAGCACTGTGATGTTCAGCCTCTTGCTGGTGGTGGAACGGGATATTGGAGGAAGAGACGCACTGGCAGGCGCATTTCTCAGGTGAGGAGAAAGGAAGGGTCGTTGGAAATACTGTGGCATTGGATGCTTGTTGACCGGGTAGAGGGGAGGGTGGGGACGGTGATCAATGCATCATAGCAACAATGCAAGGCCAAAGGTGATTAAGCACCAGTTAAAGATGAAGTATGAAGGCCAGAGGGCAGCCAATAAAGAGAGTCATCTTCCTGGAGGGCAGAAAAGTTGGGGCCAGGTCTTACTTATAAGAGTGGCAGAGTGTTCCAGAAGAAGCCGAATTCCCAAAGCCGGTGGGTCTGCCGCGCCAGGGCCGGATCCCGAATCAGGAAGGTGTGGACCTCGTCACAGCTTGGCTGCTCCCTCCGCCCTCTCCTTTGCTGCTTAAAGTTAAACTTTCTCCTGGGGAAGTGAGGGGGGTTACCCCGGGTTGGCCACCTGGGCCGTCAGAGTACGGGCCTAGGAGTGGAGGAGTGCAGGACAGGTGGTGGAGCAGGGACGGCGAGCACTGATGCCACTGCGACCCCAGGTGAGCCCCAGCAGGTGGCTGTGTTCATCCCATTAACCTTCCTCTTCTTATTTACGTCCTTATTCGAGAGGGGGCGGGAGGGAGAGAGAGGAGAGAAACATGGATGTGTGAGGGATACATCGATTTGAGATGGTTGCCTCTCGTACGCAGCCCAACCGGGGATCCAGCCTGCAACGCAGGCATGTGCCCTGACCGAGAATCGAAACGGTGGCCTTCCGCTCAGTGACACAGTGTCCAGCCCACTGAGCCACACCGATCAGGGTCCATCAACCTTCCTCTTATAAGTTTTCCCAGGAAAAAGCGACGGGCCAGAGTGTTCCTTGACGGAGTCAACTTAGTGTCTGAAGCTCAAGGGGTGGCTGGCCATGGATGCCGTGGTGGGATTCGCAGGTCCCACTTCAGGGCAGGAACACTGACTGTCCCAGGCGCCCAGAGTGTGGGCCAGGTCCGCCCTCTCTGGACACTGCCCTGAGCCAAGAGAACCTGCCTCATCCAAGGTGCCACGCCCTCACCCAGGTGGATGCCAGGGTGCGAAAGCCCAGCCCCTTTGCCTGGCTTTGGGAGTCCTCTGGAGGTCCACCCTAAACCCAGAGCTCTGGAGGCACGAGCGGCTGCTCCCTTGTGACTGAGTGGTGGTTCCACGTGTTTCTCTGCCTGATCTCACTTTCCTCAGCTCTTTTCCTGCCCCTCCTGATGGGCTGTTCTCAAGAGCATTCCTCCATAAACCTTCTACGTGCTGCTCTTGGGTCTCGAAGTCTCTTTCCCAGGTGACTGAACCTGTGCTTCAGGTCTGGGCTCATGTCCCCTCCACCTCCTTCTTGACCTAATGTCCAAATACAAGGTCCCTGCTCCCTGAGAGGGGCCCTGCTCACTGTCCCCAGACTCCCCGAGGACACTGCTGTCATTCTACGCCTCTCTCCAGTCGCCTCTTTCCCTGGCGCGTTCCCACCACCCACCTCTGCTGCTTTTCCAGAGCCCTGGTCATCCGGTTGCAAAATGAGCCCTGGTCTTGCAGGGCGGACAAGAGAGGAGAAGAGCCATTCACTTGGTGATGTTGATGGTGCAGAAAAAACCCCGCCCTCCCTGTCACTTAGAAATCATTTGCCCCGAAGCTATACTGAAGTGCAAGCAGTGGCCCATGTCATCTCCCTTCCTGAAGACCTCTAAGTCTCCAGGGGCCACACTGGGCCGGGGGGGGGGGGGGGGGGGGGCTTTGTTCATGCATTTTGAGAGTCCACTCTGAGTTGCAGAGCTAACAGCAGGACCACCAGACCGTAGTTAGAAGTCTCATTCAAAGGTTTGGACTTGGTAAAGCCCCAAGTGTGGTTTTTTAAAAGGACACTCCTCTGCTCATTTCCAAGCCTCTGGTGCTTTCTGGGACTTTTGGGACTCATGTCTGGACTGGCTTCCATGAAACTCATCAAAGTGCTCTTTGGTGAGATGCTGCGCTGTCCGAGCAGCCGCTGCCAGTTTTGTCCTCACCCCTCGGCCGAATGATTTACGCGTTGCTAATCCCGAAAGGACTGCTTGGGTCTCTGAGAACGGAGTTCAGATTCTTTCCTAAATGCAGGCTGTCCCACGTCCTGGTGAGATTTCAAAGTTGGCGCAGACGCATGTCTCTCAGGCCTAATAATTTCCATGCTTGCCCTTTCATGAGAAGGAAGAGTATTTGGGAAGAAAAGGCCTTTTTTTTTTTCTTTTGGTAGCCGTAAGAGTCTGCATTATGAAAAGAGAGCAACGACAACACATTATTTGCCCAACTTGTGGCTTTGCTGCAAAGGCCTCTGGGAAGCTCTTTTCTATGTGCCTCGCTGTTCTAGCTGACCACATCCTGCAGC
Source organism: Macrotus californicus (assembly GCA_007922815.1). Classification (NCBI taxonomy): domain Eukaryota; kingdom Metazoa; phylum Chordata; class Mammalia; order Chiroptera; family Phyllostomidae; genus Macrotus; species Macrotus californicus. Next base: position 33,915 of record VMDR010001329.1, on the reverse strand, counting down.
TCGGCAGGCACAGCTAGACCCCAGGCAGCCAGTGGCAGGACGTCAAGCTTGCTTCTCACTGGGACACGCCGGTCTGTGTCAGCCACCAGGAGAGCTCAGGCCAGGGGCAGCTGCGACTGTTTTCAGGCTGACCTGAAGGGGGAGGAATTTGCTGAGCCCTTTCTGGCCTCGGGCAGCTTTCACACCAGAACCCTCACTTGGTCCGAAGAGATCACACAAGCCTGCCAATGATGGCGATGTGCACTTTCCTCCTCCGCAAACTTCTGAAGGGTTGAATGCTCTTCCTTATTACCTTGGGGAGGGGAGAATGTTCAGAATGGGCCTGGAGTGAACATGACAGAGAGAGCTCCAGCCTGGGACCCATTCCCACATGGCTTCCGAACTTGCCGCTGGGCAAACACGTGGCCACTTTGTCCAGGACCAAACGCCCGAACAGGGTTTGGGTCCCGGGTCTGGTAGGCTGTGCACTGGGCAGACCGCTCTGAGCTGTGGTTTTCTGCCTGTGGCCCTGGGCTGGTGGGAGGGCAAGTGAGAAGCCCGTGGTGTGCTCAGCCCAGTGCCAGCCTCGCAGTGCAGGGTGCGAGTGTAGCCACCGCAGAGAGCAGGAGTCCAGGGTGCGAGTGTAGCCACCGCAGAGAGCAGGAGTCCAGGGTGCGAGTGTAGCCACCGCAGAGAGCAGGAGGTCAGCCTCTTTCCTTCCTCCCTGGCTCGTAGCTGTCATGGAAGTCTCACCTGAGGGAGGGCTTTGATTCCCACCACACTGAGCAGTGACATGGAGAGAGGCATATCGAAATGGCTACAAGTGTGGACTCTGCCAGGCACGAAAACGTGACCCTCTCTTCTGTGTAGGTACCTTGAGGAAGAGAAGCCAGAGACAGTGGGATGCAGGGGACCTAGAGGAAGGTGCTTGCTCACAGGCTGACTGGTCCTAGATGGAAACTGCAGTGGAGCTGCCTGGGGACCATTCAGCAGACACAGGCTTGAGGTCTGAGTTGTCACCTCTACAGACCTGCTATGTCTGTGCATGTGTGTATGTGTCTCCACTCACATGCATGTCTGTGCACGCACATGTCTCCCCATGCGTGCCTGTGTCCATGTGCATGCATGCATGCGTACTGTATACACACATGTGCGCATGATCGTGCGTGTCTCTGCATGCACATGCCCCTGCGTGCATGCGTGTTGTGTGTATGCATCTGCGTGCATGCATCCAGGTGTGTACACGTGTGTATTTATGTGTGTTGCATGTGTATGCATACATATCTGTATGTCTCTGTGAGCATGCATGTGTCTGTGTGATGTGCGTGCATGCGTGCATGTGTCTGCATGCATTTGTGTGTATGTGGCTGGGTGTATTTTATGCATGTGTCTGTGCGCACGTGTATGTATGTTTGTCTATGTGTGCGTGTGGACATGCATTCACATGCAGGCAGAAGAGGTGGAGTTGAGTCTTGTGTTGTAAGACCTTCAGGCTGCTCCTCATTGTAGATCTTAACATGATTGTTTCTTCTTATATCTCTTTTCTCTTTTATTTTTTATTATTTATTTATTTTTAGAGAGGGGAAAAAAGGGAGGAAGAGGGAAATATCAATGTGTGGTTGCCTCTTGTGCTCCCCCTACTGGGGACCTGGCCCACAATCCAGGCATGTGCCCTGCCTGGGAATTGAACCTGTGACCCTTTGGTTCGCAGGCTGGCATTCAATCTACTGAACCACACAAACCAGGTCTCTTTCTTTCCTCTTTCTTTTCTTTCTTTCTTTCTTTCTTTCTTTCTTTCTTTCTTTCTTTCTTTCTTTCTTTCTTTCTTTCTTTCTTTCTTTCTTTCTCTCTCTCTCTCTTTCCTTTGACAGCTAGTCTGTGCACAATGGATACCTTCTCCCCATGAAACATCTTCCAGTCTGGCTGGAAAGTGTCACCTGGTTAGGAAGGATGTGGCCCACCTGTGTGTGGGGCTCACAGAGCTGAGAACTGGGCTTTACCCGAATGATTGTCCACACAGTCCCTGAGGTCACCAATGAGGAAACTGAGGCACACAGAGAATAAGGCGGTCATCGACAGGCTCCCAGCTTATTAGCAGCAGAGATGGGCTCTGAACCCAGAACTCTCTTCACAGTATATTTTTAGTTTGAAAAAAGGAAGAGTTATCATCACCATCGATGCCTGCCATTGGAAATTAACCAGTTCTCATATTTATAGGCAGAGCTGAAATATTCTGCAAGTAACACACGAGTACACTAGACACTTTACAAATGATGAGAAATGATAAGAAATGATGGGTAAATCTGCGTGTGCTCTGGGGGCCATGGCTCCCATCCTGGCCCGTTGCCTTGTGCACAGAAGGAGCCATTCCTATCAGCTTGGTGTCCTTCCTTCCAAGCCTCTTAGAAATCACACCCACACACACACTATGTATTATTATTTGTGTATCTAAACTCTTACATATTTCCAAAAAGCGTGTCATGGATCACTTCGCACCTGGTCATCACCCCTGTTTTTATTTCCCCTGAGGACATGTCTTTGGAGGCCTGTTGGTGTAGATGGATGTGGGTCAGGTTCATTTCCCTGGGTGTTGAGCAGACCCCTCTCCTTGTCCTGCCACTTCTGAGTCACACGTACACTCATGGGTTATCATCAAGCTGCGTGGCTGGCCTTTCAAATAGTTTCTGAAGAACAAACACGCCTTGAAACCAGAAGGACTTTGTGTCTTGTTTCTGCCCATGACCTGAAAGGACAGGAGGACCCTGAGTGAGTCATGCCGCCATCCCCTACCTCAGTTTCCTTATCTGTTGAAGACAACTTGCCAAACACATGTGTGGATAAATTGAAATTCTGATGTGGCTCCAGCTGCCCCACATCTATGAGGATGAATGTTCCCTTTGGGGGCTGGTTTGGGGGTTTAGGGTGGGGTAATTGCCTCCCTCCCACGTGGGTTCTCCCTATTTGTGTGTGACTGTGGTCATGGGCACCCTGTGCCTTCTGGAACACCTCGGGATATGGTGAGTCTGCAGCGGGGAGGTCACCTCACGGAGTGGAGAGGGAGGACTCCTTGCCCAAGAGTGAGGTCATCCATCCCCAGTGTCTGTCACCGTGGGAACAAGTGGATCCTCAGATGGAAATAACCTGGGGCAGATTGATCATGAAGGAGCCATGAGATATTTCTACAGCAGCTTGAAGAACAGCAAGTCCCTCCACCAGGGGAGAGCTGCCGTGGTTGAGGGGACTATTCTAAGATTGCAAAGTCAGCTCGAGGGGAGCTGAGGTCAAACTCAGGGCTCGGGTTGCTAGCCTTGGGCTCTTCCCACGCTGCCCGTTATGAAAGAGCACTGCCTGAGGAAACTTTGGCTTGGCTCAGAGGAATGGATTGCCGATGGCGGAATTGCAGGCAGCTGTGAGAGACAAACAGTAGGTGAAAGATAATTAACTCTTCCGGGGGAGCTGTGGAAGCCTTCCTAGGTAAGGGGACATGGGAGCTGTGTTTTGAAGTATGAGTAGGAGTTTTCCATATAAGGCAGAGGAAAGGATGCTCCAAGCAAAAGGAATCCATGGTCAAGGACATGCATATATAAGGAAATCAGGGAATGGGGAGTGGTTCTAAGTGTATGCGGGCTGGGGAGGGTGTGGGAACATGAGGAGGCTGGAAGGGTAGACTAGGGTGTGACTGCATAATTAATACTGTGAGCTGCCATAGGAGAGTTAAGAGCAATGAGATTTGTGGCTCAGGAAGATGACAGGGAAGCCACGGGGCAGAGGCTGGATGGGAGGAAACGCAGCTGAAGGCAAAGGCACCAGTGGATAAGGACGCTGCAGTCACAGCAGTGAGAGCTGCCAGACCTAGGGAGGGGAGAGCAGAGGCTGGGAGACGTATAAACAAGCCTGATGGTGAGGGCTGGAGTGGGGGGCACCTAATGGGCATCAAGCATGTTAACCTGCATTAGCTTGTAACTTTCCATCATAACCCTGTGATGGAGGCGTATTGCTTCGGTTTGCAGATAAGATGGCAGAGATTGACAGAAGTTAAGTAACAGTGCCCCACAAGTCCAGTGCCCCACAAGGCCGAGGGGTTCCAGTGTCAGGTCTGTTTTCCCTGCTTCCTGGCTGAGGGAGCCCAAGCATCCAGCCATCCCAGAGGACGAGGGTCTCCCTCTCTGGGACCTGCGTGAAATGATATTGGCAGACATCCTTTCTATTTATCAGTATTCAACCTCCTCTCCCGTGGTTGGGTGTGGCTGTGTGACTGGTTCTGGCCAACGGGTTGAGTGAAGCTGGCACACGTCACCTCTAGACGAGAGTATTCCATAGCTGCTCAGAGACCCCCAGCTCTATGTTTCCCCTGCACCTGTGACCACAGACCTACATGCTTAGATGCCAACTCCCTCCACCTGGACACTAAGGGAGGATATCACACAGACCCATGTTGCCATGGACTCATGTGGGCAATGAGTATGTCCTTGTGGTTTTAATCTGTGGATGCTTAGAATTGTTTGTTACTGTAGCACACCCTACGCTATGCTGACTGCAAAGAGGGTGCCCCTCCCTGAGCCAGTGAATAAGGAGAGAGAGTAGGCTCACAGCAAGGGTGAGAAATGACGTTCCTGGATTTGGGATACTTGAGCTGCAGCTGAATACTCTAGCAAAAGGAAATCAGGCTCCAGAGACCAGCAGACCTGGTCCAGTATCACCACAGGCACCTACTATCGGAGAGATTGCAGGAGAGGGCCCCTAGGCTCTCTGCCCTCAGAGTCCCACATATGAAGGAGAGGGTGCTATAATTGTTACTTCCCAATCACAACCATTATGGTGACATGAGTTAACCTATGGAGAGCCCCCAGCGAGGTACCCAGTCCCTAGGAAGCACTCCGCGAACCATGGCCATGACCCTTGGAAGGGGGTCAGAAGAAAGCTGGTGATTGAAGCATTCAGAGATCAGACATCTTCCTTCCTGTTCACTTTGAGTTCCTACGGCAATGAGAGTGGTGCTGAGGTGCACAAGTAGGTGTTCATTTTATAGTCCCTGGAGGAAGGAAAGAGTAAAATGTACTGTGATTACTTGATTTGTATACCCAGGTTCCCTCACAAACAGACTGGGAATGTTTGCATGGGAGGGCCCTGGAATATCAATTCATCTCTTTCCTCAATGCCCAGTGAATATCAGCTCTTAGCAAATATTCCTTGAAATAATGAGTCATTCTGGGCTTTAGAAACAGCCCCATCTGTAGATCATTTCTCCCCGACATATCGAGAGCTCAGCCTCGCTTTTCCCAGAGATCCCCGCTCGCCCAGCTGCAGGTCTCTCTAAGACCTCTGATATTTCTTCAAGGACCCTTCAGGCCCAGGGGCAGGCAGGAGCCCTACCTCCCATCCATTTTGCCCCAGATCTGGCAGCATTTTGGATGGCTGCAATGTCTCCCTGTACCCAGACTCTACCTGCAGATGGCTTGGTGCAGACTGTGCCAGCAGTGGGCTGGCAGGCAGTGAGTTGCTCTCCTTCCCAGGCAGACGAGTATGTGGCAAGTCTGTTTGTCAGGCAACGCCTTGTTGTAGCCAGAGGTGGTGACTTAACAGAGGCAGAAACGCCCGCGTTGCCTCACAAGCTGCGAAAGTTACTAAGATGAGCCTTCGGCCTCAGCGGGCAGATGAGCACATGTCTTGGAGAGGGAGCCCTTGATCATGGGGCAGATAAGCTCAGAAAAGGATAAAAAAAAATCAACACCGACAAGAAACTGAGCGACCCACTGTCGGAGGCTTTTTCATGTACACATGGGTGTGATTCTTGTCTCTGCCAACACATGGGGTGATGCAAAAGTGTGAATTTAATTTAATTTGGTGGTCACGCAATCACGGAACGAGAGCATGTCAGAGCTGGAAGGGACTTTGGGGATTGTTTAGTTGAAACTTTAATCTTCCAGGTGAGGACACTGAGGGCCACAGAGCTGTAGGGACTTGTTCAGGATCATCCAGCAAAGGCTGGCACAGCTGGAACCAAACCCTGGGTCCCTAGACCCCCCAGGCCTACGATCTTTCCACCACATGGCGTTGCTTCGCAGGCTGCCCCTGATCGCTCAGTGCACACTGCATGGTCTGCTCTGGTGCTTACACAGCCCTCTTCACTCACGTGAATTTGCCCCTCTGCCTCCAGAGTTAGACACAGCCCTCCTGACACTACTCCGTCACGGCTGGGGTTGACCAGTTAGCTCAAAGCAACGGGGTCTGATGCCTCAGGCCCCAAGTGTTCCAATCATTGTTATTTTTTATATTGGAAAGAACTGAGGTCCAGATCAGAGAGATGACTTGCTTAGGTGACAAAGCAAGAGAAAACAAAACATCTGGGTTTAAAATTCCCAGAATCCTGACTTCAGTCCTTCGCATAAACTGTGGGTGAGTGCGTGTACAGGGCACCGAGACTCTGTCTTTCCGTTGGGGAAAAATCCCATGTGTCACCCTGAGGACACATATGAAGTCTGGCAGCCCTTCCAATACTGAACACATAATCGTTCTCAATAGATGCCCAATGAATGGTGGTTAGATGGATGAGTTCTTAGTGGTGGGGTTTCATGGAGACATTCATACCTCAATGAGTGTTTTCAAACCACAGCACACATTTTTCTTTATAAAAGTTGCTTTCTGGGTTTGATCCATGAATAGAGTGAAGCCGAACAGTCCAGATTTTAGTTTAAAGTCATTTCAACATGAAAGTGATAGACCCATCAGTAACAACAACATATGGATAAGGTCTCAAGAATCATAAATCTGATTGGTATATCCCAATCTCAAATGACCTGTGACTGCAAGATAAAGTCAAGCTTAGTTAAAAATGACATACAAAAGTAGTTATTAGATACTCAAATGGGATTAAAAAATCATATAGTAGAGATATATTTCTAACAAAAGGGAAATAGTCCTTTGTCACATCATCCCTTTATTCTAGTCACTTACTCCAGATTATATGTCTCTTATTTTTGTTAACAATTTTTGTTTGCTTATTGTTTTAGTCTTGGAAATGAACTCCAATGTTATTTTTGATTGATCAAATTTAGACATCATATATTGGCTCCTTTCTATGACAGATGAAGGATCTGTCCATCTGGACCATAATCCACATCGCTTTCTACCAACTCATTTTACACATACAGGGTGGGAGCAAACCTAGCTTTACAGTTGTTTGTATAGAAAATAATGCAATAACTAATAAACACTAATTCAAGAATAAACTCTGTGTTTCACGTACTCACAATTCAGCTCACTTTTCTTGCCTCACCCTGTATGTGTGTGTATATGTGTTTGTGCACATACACACAATCTTTTAGTACTTTGGTAGTTGCTTTTATACGTTTAAGTCTCTCACACACACACACATGCACACATATACACACATTTTCTATTTCTTCGTGACATATTGTAAAGATGGATTTATTTTTTGTTTTATAAAGTAAAGAAGTCTACCCAAACTTGGTCCAAAGGTTGACTTTAGAAGTTGAAAACCCATAAAGCAAATCATGTTTGCTTTACTGTGACAGCAAATATTGTTCATTTCGCAGCCAGGCAGACGACTATGATTATTCCCATGATTACTGTTTTTTTCTTCCTTTAGTTTCTAATTGTTCTCCTTTATTTTCTTGCTTTTTCACATTTGTTACCTGTTTGATGTATTTCAAATTCTCAAAACAAATTCAAGTTCCTGGAATCTACCTCCTCTCCCCCAGATGACCTGTATTCTTCTGTGTTAATCCAGGCCAATTACTCTGTGTTCCTCAAAGCTGTCAACCTGGGCCTTCCCTTTCTTACTGTTCTGGGTTGAACACTATGTTCTAGTCATCTTCCTTGTCTGTCTACTCCCTTGCATGAACATGGCCTCCATAAACTTCCCTCTGAATATTTATATGTCTAATATTATCATATAACATTATGACAGTTTAGCAGGGTATGGAAGTCCAAGTGGACACTTATCTTCTCTGAGAACTTTGGAGGAATTTCACTCTTGTGTTTTTAGACTCATTGGTTCTAATGAAAAGTAGGATATTGGTTTTATTATTTTTCTTTTGAAGATGACCCCTAGAGGGTCGGAAGGAGTCTTCCTTGCTAAAGTGAAGGTAAATTACTAAAAAATAACATAAACCTGCAAAGGATTAGGGGAGGAGCCTCAGCAGAGAATTCTAAAATTTTATAATGATATAGTTATGGATCTGTTAAAACATTTACTGTACTGGTGACTCAATGAGCTTGATTATTCTAAAGACTTTTGTCCTTTACCTCTGGGAAATTCTCTTGTACTATTATTTTGAAAAGTTTTTTCCATCTTTGTTTTAACCCATTTTATCTTTGTGGAACTCTTATTAGTTAATGCTAAATTTCTTAAATTTTTCTTCTATGCCTCTCATCTTTCACATTTCTATCTCATAGCCTTTTTGTTATGCTCACTAGAAGATTTCCTTTATGCTGCCTTCCAACATTTTTATGAAATTTTATTCTGTTTTGGACATCATATATTTAACTCCCCAGAATGATCACCATGTCAGGGTCAGCCGGGAGAGAAGCTGGGTTACTGTTCCCAGATAATGTCCCCTTTCCACTGGGATCTATGGTCAGTCCTGTCTCCCAGATAGGATACAGTTCCATGAAAAAGTAGGAGAAGCTATCCTCGATGTGCGTCTGGTTATCACCAAACAGTATTATTATTAAAAAGAAATCTTAACAGCTAAACAGACAAAGGTTGATCCCCGCCCTGCCCCCCAACAGATTTTAACTAGAAAAGCTTTAACTGATACGAGGAACAACTGATGTAGAGTGAAAAATGGGGCTGTGGCTAGGGAGGGGTACATGAGCATGTGGAGAGGAGTGACTGATAAAAATTCTCGCCAGTGGGGGCTCAGCCAGTGGGAGGTGCAGTGGGGGCAGGGGAGGCTATGGACAGCTGAGCTGGGGAGCATGTGAAGGCAGCTCAGGGTGTGGGGCTGAACTAGACAGTAAAGGAAGATGGGGCTCCAGAGGGCGGCCGGGCCCTATTGCAGTTCCCCAGCGGACCATCTGAGGACTTCTCTGCTCCCCACCAGGGTTTCGTGTGCACATGCGTACTTCTATCTAGCTCACCCTCTGAGATGCTGACTTTTTACAAGGTAGGTCCTTGGACTACCTATCCTGAGTAAGCTCTGGGCTTTGCTTTGTGTCTCCTATGTGCTCCGAGGCCCTGAAAATGCGAGAGATCAAGTTCTCCTGATGTACCGGGCATCCTCAGGGTGACAGTGACTTCACAGCTCTCCTCCCTTCCCCAACTTCAGCTTTGATCTAAACTTCCTGCTACCTTACCAGCGGTTCAAAACATTTGAGAACAAGTTTTGTACATTTTACCTAGAGTTTTTCTTGGCTGCCAGCATGTGTGGCTGGCTCTGTCACTGGAGACGGAACCCACCCGTTGGCTGGCTGTATGGCTGCTGCAAGATGCTCTGGTGCCTGTTTCCTTGATCCTAGGGCAGAAGGAAACAGCCTTTCTCTGTGAACCTGTTGTGGAGATGAAATGATATTAATGGGTGTGATATCCTTGCAATGACCGAGCTCTCATTTGGATGATGGTTTGGAGTTTGCAAATGCTCTTGCATCCAGTCTCACGTACAACGCACGACTGGGGAAGAATTACCGCCTTCCCTTTACAGCCGGACGTCTGAGCAGCGGGGCAGAGAAATAAATAACCTAAGGTCGCCCAGTCAAGGCCAACATGAGAACTGGAAGCCAGTTTTCCAGGTCCCATATTTCATTTGCTGTTCTCGTCACAGGATTTTCCCTTTCCCCTGAACCACAAACCGTCTGTAAATGGGGCCGATTAGTCTGATCTGCTCAAGGATCTAACCCGGGTAGGTGGGACTACACCCTAGTTTCGCTGGGAGTCCCAAACGGCCCCTGGTCTAAGCACTCAAGCTCTGTTTTGCATCATCCAGGATGACGTCGCCAGGGACAGGCTACGTCGGGGCTAGCTGCTCCGGATGAAAGCGTGCCTTCTAGTCTTGAACATTTGGTTACAGATGAACAAAGGGGAGGCTCTAAATCTTGAACTTTCTGACTCCCTTCTCAGGTCAAAAAGGATGACGACACAGTAGGGGAAGGAAGGTGACTCGGTACATGGAGAGGCCTTAATAAACGGAGAAGAAGCCCGGGTCTCCATCAGTCTACGTGACATCATGTCCATCACAGACACGAGGGAGCGCAAGAGTAGGTCTTTCAGACTCAGTTCGCTCTCTTCCGGTCAAAGCAGCAGTGGGTGTGGCTGCCCATCCACCACTCTAAGACATTATTTCTGGAAGGACAAGTCCCCCACGAGGCCATCGGAGAAGGGGGAAAACAGGGGAGCAAAAGGAAGAAAGAAAGGAAGAGGGTGGGGGATGAAAAGGCAGCCAATAGACCTGGCACTTGACACTAAAGGCTTAACATCAAATACAGCCAGAAATCCATTTCCACAGTTTTATCGGCCGCTCCGGACGCCTCATTTCAAAGGAAAAGATTTGAATTCAGAGACATAGCGCTCCCTTTGTTCTCTTGCCCTCCAGCCCTTGGTGCCCATGTGGCCTGGACCTTGGGGAGGGGGGAGATCAGAACCCCTCCTCGCTCGGCTCCCTGCCCCCCAAGAGGGCCTGTGGTGTGCTTCGTGAAATCAGCTTTGCTATAGATTGACGATGTCCTGTCAATTTTAGTCATTTATCTTGGCAAGCAGAGCATCTGAGCACTTAAAGGGGCAGGGGTCCAGCAGGCTCAGGAAAACCAGAATAAAATTATACTGCACGGTAATCAGAGCGAGTATATTGCTCACGTAAAATGTTACTTTAAAGGTCAGACAGATGGACTGGATGTCACACCTCAAGTTCTCCCCTCAGGGTATTTGTGGTTCCTTTTGGGTCACTTTCTGTCGACTCTGACAGAGCAGGAAGGTCACAGACTGGGGGTCAGGGGTCTGTGTTGGTAGAGGAGGGAGGGGCTACCTGGGGCACAGTGAAGGTTTAGGGGGTAGTGTCATCGCTGTGTACTGGGGACATGGGGATGGGTGTGCATTGGCCCATGACCCAGGCAGGAGCTGCGGGATTTGCGGGAATTCCTGGGGCACCAACCTCCTGCCCGTTTGTACGTGGACGAATTGTTTCACCTGCAGGACCTCACAGGTCGTCCAGGTAATGGAGGAAATGGAGGGCGTCCGTCTCCCTTGCCAGGCCACGGTGGCAGATCCACATTTCCTCTTCCTCGTGTAGTACTAGCAGCCCTGATGTCGAACCGGGAAGATGTCACCCAGCGGATACCCCCGCCCCTCCTTGATCACCTTTGGGTGAGACCGGGGATTGAGAGATCTCTTGTTCTTACAGTCCCACACACCCCTGCGTGGCATCTCCCTGGGAAACTTCTGGGAGGAACTGAGCCCCCAGAGCTGCGGGGGGCGGGGGGGGACTGCTGATGGAGGGCTGCAGGACCCAGGGATGCCTGGACCTCAGACAGGAGGAACTTGTGAATGGAGAACACGGAGCAAGGTGGGGCCGAGGGCCTCAGATACTGGGCTGGCCCATGGGCACCGAGAGCAGTACAGGGAGGAGCCATGTACCCTCTCTGATGCCAGACCCCACTCCTCCTGTCCTCTCAGCCCCTCAGCCTCTTCCTGTGGAGAAGGAAAGGGGAAGAGCCCCAGACTGGGCGCTTCTGCAAAGGTGACTCTTTAAACCAGAAGACAGCGAGTTTCTACCATGGGCAGGAGAGTGCTCCAGGAGTGCGCCCGGTCCCCTCTGCATCTGGGCTGTGATCCATGAACGCATTTACACCTGCCCTATCATTCTTGGTTTTCTGTGGCGACCTGGGGGAGGGGCAGAAGTTAGGTAAGGGACACAAAACTCTAACTTACCTGCAGCAGACCGGGAAAAAGACTCCCCTTGCTGAGCAGCCTTCACAGTGGCCATGGGCTGAGCTGCCAATAGTCTGGCTGTTGTCCAGACATGACCTGCTTAGAAGCGCCAGGATTTGGTGTTCATCCCAGAGGATGGGAACCAGGAGGCAGAGGTAGGTGTGCGCGTCCGGGGGTCTGCAGAAGGGTGGGGATGGACTGAGCAGCAGCAGAAGCTGGGAAGGGCAGTCAGGGCTGGGCTTCTGTGGAGTGCTAGGGGAGGGGACAATCTGCACTTTACAGCTGGGGAACCTGAGGCTGGGGAGGGCAAGGCTTTCCAGGCAGGGAGCAGCAGAATGAACAGCCTCTTTTTTCTCTCCTAGTAATAGCTGTTTTTCCTTTCCCACCCCTTGGGCCCCTGTGCCCCCACCCCTCAGTTTTCAGGCCTGTGGGCCAGTTTACTGCAAGACTTAGCTCTGGGCAGCTGTGGCCAGCTGTTTAGAAAAAGGGCTTTATGAAGCCATGACTTTGGCCTCTCCAGGCATACTGGATTCCTGCACTTAGGCTCTGAGCATGGGTGAAGCTGGACAATGGGGTGGGGGTGGGGCGTTCAGCCTTGCTCTCTTCCCATGAGATCGGGTGGGCTGGGCTCCGGTCCCCTAGAGTGTACTTCTCTGCATGGATTATGGCAATGGCCATACCTAACTCATGGGGCTGCTGTTGGGACAGTGGGAAGCCAGCCCTTAGACCTAGAGTTATAGGGCCCAGAGAGGTTGAGTTCCTGATCCAAAGTCACATAGCACTTTGGGGGCCAGTTCAAATTAGAAAATAGCTCTCTTTGCCAGCCCCCTTTCTTTCCACATACTCTTCAGTCCTCAGACATGAAACAGCTCACTCCCTGAGACCTTTCGAATAACATTTCCTTTCTCTAATTCATACATCACCAATGTACTCCATAAATTAAAAAAAAAGTCATACAGCCAGTAGGAATGAATGAAGCTATTGTAAAATGACATGAATAGGAATTAAAATCTCAAGCTAGATTTTTCTTTTCAAGGGTGGGGGACACTAAATCTCGCGGTGGCAAGCAGGGTGCATTGTCACACAGGGGAGGAGGCAGACTCCCCAGTGGGGACAGGGCCCTTTGAACGGGTGAAACGGGAGTGTTGAGGTTTGTAATCATGGTCCACAGAGATCATGCAGAGCAGGCCACAGAACAAGGGGCCTTCTGTGTGGGGTCAGGCAGTGGGGGGTGGCGGGGGGCAGTGTTAACATCTCCATGGCCACAGATGGGACTCAGAAAAAGGGCTGAACTGAAACATTTTCCACCCTTTCCTTCCTTCCTTCCTTCCTTCCTTCCTTCCTTCCTTCCTTCCTTCCTTCCTTCCTTCCTTCCTTCCTTCCTCCCCTCCCTCCCTCCCTCCTGCTTTTTCATCCTGCAGAATCGTCTGTACAAGGGGAGCTTCCCTCTGTGCTGATGTGCCTGCCACTGCTGACGGAGTTTGTCTTTTGCTATGAGAAGAGCATCGCCATGGGAATGATTGGGCAGAAATCTTTGCCTTTCGGATAATCAGTCAATGGTTTCATTGACAGCATTTCTGGTTCACAGGAAGCCCCGTCAGTTTTAGATGCACATGATCACTGAGGTCAGAGATGGATCCCTGAACTCAGCAGAGCGGATGCTATTGGAATGTTTTGGGGAACAAAAACCAATACCGATTAAGTGCCTGCAGTCAGTGTTGCACTGCATTTAATGTGACTGAGTCTTAAGAGGCCAGCACTGTGTTCCCTTTATATGGATGAGGAAACTGAGGCCCAAAGGCAAATCCAACTGGTCCCACAGCAAGAAGTGGCCACAGCCCCAGCCTCTCAGGCACTAAAGCCAGGCCATCCCTGGCCCCAGATTGGAGAGGGACATCACTGGCTTGCACACACCTTCAAATCAGTGCATCTCAGGCTTCCATTGGGTTTCTGGGCCCCTGTCTCTCGGGTACATGGGGCTCTAGTGTCTGGCCCTCCATTTACTCAATGCTCAGGGGAAGCTGTGGACCAGAAAAGGGTTACCAAGGACACCCTCAGAGCCCAAAGGACTGACTTACCCAGGAAGTGCAACATGTGTCTCCTTATTTTCCTGTTGGGTCTATGAAAATATTTACTTTGTGATTCCATACCAAATGAAGAGTATGTTGCCATGGTAACTGTCAAAATCATTCTTTTCTTGAACCTTTCATTAATGACTCCCTGTGTCTTCCACTGTTTAAATCTCATTTTCTGCTCATGAGATTGCTGGACAGCTCCCTTCATTTCCTCTGCCCCGCACCTCTGCCCAGGAAAACCATCCTTCAAGGCCCATGTCCTCTTCCTTTGAGAAGTTGCCCCAGATAGCACCCAGCTCTCTTGAATGGTGGCGCAGAGTCCTTTCCACGGACACACGCTAACACCCTTTTAGTTAGTTGGGGTTCGTTTGTGTATTTATCTAATATTCATTCATTCATTCATTCATTCATTCATTTATTCATTCAACAAGCATCTACTCAATACCTGCTTTATACCAGGCCTTGTGTTTGATGCTGTGAACACACACAAACATAAGAAGACCCAGTTCTTGACCTCAAGGAGCTTATCAACTCTTGGAAGGGCTTGACCTGAACATGCAGCTCAGAGCTGGGGAAGGCAAAACTCTAACTGGACATGGCATAGCAGTCAGTTCCATTTGTGGGGTTGTGGGAAAGGCTCCCCAGGGTAGAGGGCAGCTGAGCTGGCACCGACGGTTGAGCCAGAGCTTCCAGGGAAGCCTGGGTGAAGGATGACCTTCTACTGGCCTGATGGTGCTTTTGCGTGAATTAGAAAAGGTCACTCATTCTCTTGGGTCCTTTGATGCAGTCAACCCCCTGCACAGCCCCTCTCGGCAGCCTGCAGGCCATCTGTCATCTGTCCCCTCCAAGCGCTTGTCTCCTGCTTCTCTGGGGCCAACTAGCCCATGAATTTAGTTTGAGTTGGTCGTAACCTGGTAAGATAGTGGCCTCCTGAGGACGGAGCACATTTTCCATCTTTGTGCTGCTCAGGGCCCCCCACAGAGTGGCACTTGAATCGTGAATAGAATATTCCTAACACTGGAGAGTTTAATATAATTTGTCTTGGTTCCTAAATGCCAGGACAAGGACCCACTACTTCAGAATCATCTGACCCTATGATCCGGACTGAGGGCCCTAAGTTCTTCCACATTCCAGGGTGTTTGTGACAATCCTAACCCGCACTTACAGGGCTACGATGAGTGTGGGCCTGTTCTGGTGTCTGTGTCATCTCAGTTCATGCCTGTAACACCCATACCAGGCAGACACGGTCCCAGCCTTCTACAGATGGAGAGGCAGGCACAAGGGAGATTAGGTAACCTGTTAAGGTCACCCAGCAGGTTCAGTGCCTGGGCTGTGCTCAGGTGGACAGAACCCAGAGCCCTTGAAGGTCGGTGTTGTGCGATATCGCTGGTCCTAGAAGGGCGGGACCTGGGAAATCTGGAAATACTAGATTTAAAATGGCCCTTCAGGGTCATGTCCTTGGCCTTCATATTTTAGAGATGGGAACATTGAGTCCCCCAAAGGGCCAACAGACTCATTGACTGTGTCTTGTGAATCAGCCAGAGGACTCAGATTGTGAGGTCCCACTGTCTACCCTTCAGCGTGTTATCGCCCATTGGTAGGGATTGGCTCCCATTTGCAAGAAGTCACTGGTAAGAAAAACCATAACAGTGATAGAAGGGACACTGCACCACCCCCACTGGGCCTGTGTTGGTACTCACCTTCTGGGCACTGTCTCTTCTGAGTGTCTGAAGGCCCTTGGAGAAATAGTTTGGCCTTTCTTAAGGAGGACAGAAGACTGAGACCAGTGGCTCTCAACTTAGGGAGGGTGTGATATGTGCCTCCTCCCTCCAGGGGACATTGGCAACATCTAGAGTCCTTTTTGGTTGTCCCAACTTTTGGGTCTGGAGATAGGGAGATGCTACTGGCACTTAGCTGGTTGGAGCCAGGGATGCTGTTAAATTTCCTGCACGCACAGGATAGCCCCTCCTGGCAAAGCGTTACCTGGCCCCCCAGGGGTCCACAGTGCCAAGGCTGAGGAACCTGCTGTAAGGCCACCTGGCTTTCTTCCCTCCTCACCTGGGCTCCAAGGGGGGGGGGATGAGGAGGGAGCATTGCAGAGTCATTAGCCCATTCACCATTCATGGCTGAGCACCTTGCCCGGGTTTGAGGCCACTTCCACCCTCCCCTTGACTTCAGCCCCTCACTCTGGAGGTGGGCCAGTGGCACCTATGTGGTAAGTCCTTTGAGTACATGAGAGAACAGCAAACACCTTCCCGAAGGCAACGGTTTTTACTGTAAATAGAATATGAGGCTCCTAGAGTGAATTCTACCCCACCCCTATTTGTGTCATTTGTCACCTTGGGCAGTGACCTCCTTGACCCATCATTTCCTTATCTCTTCAGCGGGCCTAATGAGACATCTACCTCTCAGGGTAGATGGGACAAGGGATAGGAGACAACTGGCTCTCATAATTAATTAGTTCCATAATGTAATTGTCCCCTTGCCATTCTCCTGGGGCACCGCCCACTGCTTCCCACGCCACCTGGACAGATCCAACAGGTGGGGCAGGGCCCAGGGAGGAAAAGGGGGAGGAGCAGGGAGGGCGGGGGCTGGAGGTGGAGGTGAGGGTGAGGGATGGTTGGGTAACCCGTGGCTGAGAGCAGATGGCAGGGCTCATCTTGGTGGTAACACCGGGCGGGAGGATGGGACAGGGAAGGCAAGTCCTGCGGGGTGGGCTGGGGTGGTGGGGAACAAACTGCCACATTTTCATTTGGAACCAGTGCCTCAGGGAGGGATTTAGACACAGTCAGGCAGCTTTGTACAAATAACCCCCCTTCCCAGACAGCTGTCGGAGTGAGTCCTGCGTGAACCGCCCCATCCCTCCCCCAGAGAAGGATGGGCAGGGGTGGGTGGAGTGGGTGGGGGGAGGGCTCCCAGGCCCTGATCCTGGCCCCACATAAATGGGGTTCCCTGCTTCCAGGCTGTGCCCTGAGGTTGAGATCGGGGCTTCACCTCACCTGCAGAGCTGAAACTGAGTTCAGGGAGCAGAGACCTTCTTAAATCCTGCAGCTGCCTGGGGCCGAGCAGCCTGTGCATCTAGACACCCATCCCTTCCAAGGCTCCGTTCTTGGGTGAAAGGACACAGGCCTGCCAGTGGGTCTCACACATAGTAGGTGCTTAATGCAAATGAGCTTTACGAAGATTAAATTGAGGGAAGCAGATTGGCAAAGGCAGAACAAAAGTTGTGAGAGTATGAATAGGAGGGAATAAGTTACAAAAAACCCAGCCCAGAACAAACAAAAAACCCCGACACAGTGGACAAATTCTGAGAACCTCCTTTTCTGTGGTGATTTTGGAGATTTATGTAGCTGTGTTGCTTTAGCTCAGACTCACCTCTTCTTGGTCTGGGCTCCTTGCCTGTGACCGGGGGGTGACAGCCTGCCTCATAGCAGGGCTAGGACAGTAACTGAGTTAAAGCAGACTGCGTCAAATCTTGAGAGGGGCACTTGGCCCCGATCCGGGCTCCGCTCTGCTCTCTCTTCCGTCAGGGAGCTGCAGCGCAGCGGCCACTGGTTCTTGGCCGGCTCACAAAGTGAGTGGGCTCCTTGTTCCCAGCCCAGCCCTTGTTCTGGTTCCCGGACCTGGGGTGGGGTGTGCCCTCGATCTTATAACACGCCCGGCCCCCATGTTGCCAGCAGACACACGGCTACCCCACAGGAAAGGAACCCCAAATCCTGGAGCATGTGCTTGCCTTTCCCTCCCCCAGGCTGATTCAGGGCTTTTAATGGGAAGATGCGCGCCTTGAGCCAGGGTCTGAGTCAGAACCCAGCGCAGAGGCGCTGGCGTCTGAGCCGGCTAGAGCCGGCTTGAGAGCCAGGCCTCGCTCACACGCAGCGGACCTTACACCACGTCCTGCATCTGTGACTCAGTTTCCTCATCCGTGAAGTGGGCAGTGAATGTTAGAGGGAAAGACGCTGAGCGCCTGGGAGCGGTCGATAAATCGCAGCTGCTGCTGTCAGACGCGTTTAAGGAAAATGTCCATCCCATTCCCTGAAAGAAGTGAGCACGCGGCTGCCCCCGGGCCGCCGAGGCTTGTTTCGTGTGGTCACTTGGGTTTTTGGCTGAGAGCAGCGTAAGGATCACACTTCTTCCTTGTGCTTTTGAATTAACAGCTCCCTCTGATCTCAGCTGCCCTCACTGCCCGGGAGCGCAATTTCAAAGGATTTCTCCGCGGAGCTAAAGCAAACTTCAGTCATCTTTGTGCACAAAACACGTGCCCAGGCTATTTGTCTCCGTCCTGAGCGCTTGGCACGGGGCCGAGGGAAGCGTTCGAAGGAGCGCTCGGCGAGGAATGCTGGCGTTGGAGGGGCCTGCCGGCCCACTGTCCGACCGCCCCACCCGCCCCTGCTCGCAGCCGGGGTTCTTGGCAGCCCGAGCTAACCACAAGACAAGTTTTATCATCTGTTAAACCTGTCGTTTGGGGGAAAAAATGACTTCAATAAAATATTTCAACAATTATAGTCCATTTTAATTAGGTGTGTGCCACATAATTATAGATTGAAAAAAATGTGTAGGGTTTCAAAACCCAACACTCTGGCCCTACCGAGGTAGCTGCTCTCCCGCGGAATTTCCAGCTGAATCCTCCACCTGGGGAGACCTGCATACCTGGCGAGCCCGCCCCACCCACCCAACTCGGCCCAGTTACCTTTTCTTTGGTCTGGGGTCTCCTTTTGGCTCCGCCCACCACTTGCTGGGTGACCCTGGGCCCTAGCCACCTCCCTCTGCTCTTCACTTTCCCACCTTTAAAACAAGAGAATCATTGTTCAATATTTTCTGGAGGGGAGGACCCACTTTTCAAATTAAATTTTGAAAGAAAAGTCCCCTATGTAAACAGTTAAAAATAGAGGTGCTGGAGTCGAGTGAGATACGGCCCCCAGCCTTCACCGGTGGCCCCTGTGGGGCCTTAAAAGTAGCCCAGATTGAAAGTAACTGGACCAGATAATTTCTGAGGTCCCTTTCCTGCCTGTCTGTTCATTCAACAAATATTTCCTGAGCGTCCATTATGTGCCAGCCCTGTTCTAGGCTCTGGACAGGTAGCGGGAGCTAGGCCAGCCCACTCCTGGGTCCTGACCCTCACGGTGGCTTTCCATCTGGTGGGCCACAGACTGGAACAGGTGTGGTGGCCCCCATACCATTCTCTCCATGTCAACTTGGGTACGCTCCATGGAGTCCTCAGAACAACCCTGTGTGGGGTTATTAACTTGCAGGTGAGGCTCACCCAGTCCAGGAGAGTCACCTGAGGTCCTACAGCTCCTTAGGGGCAGTGCTAGAATTGAAGCAGCATCTTGGGGCTCCAGACCCCATGATCTGGCCCAGGGCAGCCAGCCTCCTGCCCTTGGGTTTGTTAGTGGGCAGCTGCCAGCTGAGGTGGAGGCTCTCCCCTTGGTCCAGCTGCCCACTCAAGGCTGAGCGACTGTCTCTGCCACTTACTCCCCTGCCTTGGGAAGTCCCTCATGCCCTCAGGACACTGTGTCAAGGGAGATCTCTCTGGTCACTCCTGCGCACTTTGACTTCTGTCCCCTGTGCCCAAAAGAACCTTGCCTCTCCCTTCTCTAGCAGGCAGAAGGCCGGTCTTGCCTACGGTTTGCTAACTGGAGGTCCTGGCTTATGCCCTCTATGAGACTGAGGGGTGTTAGGGGTGGGGGCCCCGTCTTCCCAGTCTGCAAAGTTCGATGCCTTGTACACAGCAGGACAGGGCTTGTTTCCTGCCTGAATGTATGTGTGAGTCAGTGAGTGAATGGATTGATTGAACAAATGGATGAATGGATGGTAGAGAGATGAATGTATTAATAAATACATTAATAGCATGAGTCAATGTATAAACAAATGGAGAAATCAGTGGGGGAATGGTGAATAGATGAGTAGATGGTGGATGACTTCATAAATGAGTGAGTGAACAAAGGCATCTACAGCCGTGTCTGTATTGGAATCGGTGTATAAACTAATACAAGTCGGAATGAATGACCGAGTGAAGGAGAAAACCAGTAAAATAGGTTGAGTGGCAATAAATAAAATAAACGAACGGATGGGCGAGTGAATTGCTTAGTGAGGGAGGGAATGGACTTCTCTCAGTAATTAGCTGCTCAGGCATATGCTGGGGTCCTCTAGAACCAAGCTCCCCTGCACACTTGTCAGGGAAGGCTTTCCGAGGATGGCACACAAAGTCCTCCAGAAACTCAGGGAGCAGCACAGACAAGCACTGGCCCAGTGGAGACAGTGAATGCCAAGAGTGCATCCCAGGTGTCTGCAGGCCAGCTTGGCCTCAGCTCTGAGCACTGCTGTCCACAGGCTGGCCTGGCTGCAGCCCTGGGCACCGCTGTCCACAGGCTGGCCTGGCTGCAGCCCTGGGCACCGCTGTCCACAGGCTGGCCTGGCTGCAGCCCTGGGCACCTCTGTCTGCAGACTGGCGTGGCTGAAGCCCTGGGCACCGCTGTCCGCAGGCTGGCCTGGCTGCAGCCCTGGGCACCGCTGTCTGCAGGCTGGCATGACTGAAGCCCTGGGCACCGCTGTCCGCAGACTGGTGTGGCTGAAGCCCTGGGCACCGCTGTCCACAGGCTGGCCTGGCTGCAGTCCTGGGCACTGCTGTCCACAGGCTGGCCTGGCTGCAGCCCTGGGCACCGCTGTCCGCAGGCTGGCCTGGCTGCAGCCCTGGACACCGCTGTCTGCAGACTGGTGTGGCTGAAGCCCTGGGCACCGCTGTCTGCAGACTGGCGTGGCTGAAGCCCTGGGCACCGCTGTCTGCAGGCTGGCATGACTGAAGCCCTGGGCACCGCTGTCCGCAGACTGGTGTGGCTGAAGCCCTGGGCACTGCTGTCCGCAGACTGGTGTGGCTGAAGCCCTGGGCTCTGCTGTCCACAGGCTGGCCTGGCTGCAGTCCTGGGCACTGCTGTCCACAGGCTGGCCTGGCTGCAGCCCTGGGCACCGCTGTCCACAGGCTGGCCTGGCTGCAGCCCTGGGCACCGCTGTCTGCAGGCTGGCATGACTGAAGCCCTGGGCACCGCTGTCCGCAGACTGGTGTGGCTGAAGCCCTGGGCACTGCTGTTTGCAGGCCAGCCTGGCTGCAGCCCTGGCTGAGGACGCTCAGGATCCGGAGCTTTCCAGGAGTTCGCCGAGTTGCGTGTGTGGAGAGGCATTGGTGTGCAGCCTGGGGAAATTCCAGGAGCCTCCAGTCAGCCAAACTGTGTGGTGGGGCGTGGGGGCGGGGGGTGGCAAGTGTAGGGAATGGGGTGGGTAGTACTGTTTGGTTTTGCTATTGCCCAGCTAAGAGAAGCCAAGTGATTTCCAACAAATTCTAGGACAAATGTTTGCCTTAAGGCTCAGGACTCTGGTACCAAGTTTCAACCCAATCAAATACTTTGGGAAGAGAGAGAGAGAGAGAAAGAGAGAGAGAGATATGAAATGCAAGTGGGTGGCATGGGTGGGGTGGGGAGGGAGAAGAGGTCAAGGGTGAAATGTGATCTGTCCTTTGAGAAGTGTGGCACTGCCAGGTGTATCTGATAAGGGACCTAATAAGCTCTGCCCGTGGCAAGACAAACATGTCAGAGGTTAGGGGGTATCTGGTGCTCAGAGGGCTGTGAGGCAGCCTCAGGTCCCTTCTGCCCAAGTTAGGGTTCCAATGTGGGAGTGACTGAGGGGAGTGACATCCTGAGTTAGGGAGGTGAGGGCCACACTGGTGGCACCAACAAAGATCCAGACACGGGGAGGACGGTGCCAATCTCTGAGTAGGGAGCTGGGGGACAAGCTCTGCCTCATCTGCCTGGCTAACCCCTCAGCATGTGGATCCCTGGGATATGGGGCTGGGGACACCTCCTCTGAGAAGCCTTCCTGGAGTCCTTCTTCCTGGAGAGTGTCTGGGAGCTCTGACTCTTCTCTCCTCCTGCCTGTTCCTGCCCTGGACACATGTCTGCTTACAGCTCCTGCCACCCATCTTGGCCCACGTGACATGGCAGCTGTCATTCAGTGAACTCTCTGCACCCTGAGGACAGGGGTGGGTTCCCAGTTCTCAGTGTGGCCCCCGAGCCAGCTGTTAATGCCTGCTAATAGGGTGAGAGAAGTCTAATGGGTGAACCATAAAGGAGGGGCCAAAGGGGAGGGGGAGAGGAGGCAGGAAGGAAAAGAAACAAAGGAAAAACTAAAGGAAAGAAGGAGGGGGAAGGAGGAAAAGTTCAAAGGTTGGTGCTGGCCCGAGTCTCTGTTTGCCAAGGTCTTAGATCAAGGGCTCCCCCAGCGCAGGGAGAGGTGCCTTCACCGGAGGTCAGGCCATCTCCCCGAGGCAGTGGAGGGTACCTTCTCTGGACTGGGCACTGCTGGGCCCGGCTGCCATCTGGCTTGCTAATAAAGGAGCTATCTGGGAGGCCCCGGGATTGTGAAGCCACAGCCTATATTTGCCATTCTATGGAGAGGGCTGTGGTGCTCTGGGTGGGAAGCACAGGCCCACACCTGGTGGGCTGCACAGGTGGAGCTAGACCCAGGTTGGGGCAGTTTCTCATTCATTCGTTCATTCGCTTATTTCCTCATTCACCCACAAAGGCAGCCAACACCAGCTGAGCTTGTAGGAGGTGTGAGTACTGGGTGCAGGCTGGGGGCAGAGAGGTGACTGAGTCTGTGGGTGGAGCTCAGGGCCTCGGACTTAAGCCCAGCTCTGCCCCAACTTTGGGAAATTCACTGAGCTCGGTTTCCTTTCATGCCAATCGGACCAAGGATCTGGGCAGGGCAGGAGCCACCTCGGAGCCTGTTGTGCGGTAAGTGCCCACCCGACGGTGGATGCTATTCATTATTGCAGCGATCCAATGGAGAGCAAGTCTAGGCACCCCAACCCCCAGACAAGGGGTTCCGGGAGGGACAGGAAAGCTGGGGGGGGTCTCTGCCTGGGAGAGCCTGGGGGACCCCCAGGGGAGAAGTGATCTTTGCTGCTCTAGGACACAAGATGGAAGAGACAGAGACAACCTCCCAGACGGAGGGGCAGAGGGGCGCTGGCTGGTTGCGGTGGAGGCCAAGGGAGGCTCTGCCGGGACCAGGCCCCTCCAGCTCCCTCCTCCAACACCCCTCCCATGGCACTGGGTCCACATCCGCCCGTCCTAACTGCGGGCATCTGAGGGAGAGACAAACCAAACCCCGTTCTGAGGGTCATGGTTTTCACCATGAAGATGACTTGCTGCAGTTTTCCATCCCAAGCTATGATTTGATGTCATCTGAATCTGTCTCTTGTGACGTGTAAGACATGTGAGGCGGTGACGTGGCAGCTGCTACGGTGCCCAGTGGCAGGGTTCTGGGCTTGGGAGAGAATGAACATTAACCACCTGAATATCATTCTTAGAAAGGCCACATGTCTCCAGCCTCGTCTAATGCCACTTTGCATATATGGCCTCCAATCCAAGTGTCACAGCCAAACTATCTGCATCGATTCCCATTTTGCGATGAGGAAGTCAGCCCTCAGAGACGGCAACTGGCTGAGGGTGGTCTGTCTTTCAAAACCAGCCACCGGTAGGTGTGTCTGAGGAAGACTGAGGCAGTTACAAGGGATGCTGGAAAAGCCTTCAGGGATGGAGCTGCCTGGGGAGGAGAGGAGGGGAAATGGTTACCTCTGTCCTGAGGCTGTCATGGGCTGGAGCAAAGCAGGCACCAGGGGACAGTATGAGGGTAGACTTCCCCAACCCGAGCAGGACTCACCTCCCGTCCCTGCAGGGCTCTTCCTTGAGAGCCAGCCTTGTGAGACCAGCCCCGCACTGGGGGCAGGTTGCCTGGGGTGGTCCCTGAGGCTTCTCCCCTTGCCAAGTTCCACACCGAGATTCCACGTCCCCCACCTGGATTCCACATCCCCTGCCTGAGGACTGTGGAGCAGACAGTTTCTGGAGACTCGGTGTGTGTGTGTGGGGGGTCCTCTAGCACCCAGGGCACCCTGCCTGGGGGTCTTGGTGTGGAAGGACCTACCTCTAGAAGGTACTTTTTGGGGTTAAGATTGCCCTGGCTCATGGTGTTTGAAAGCAGACCTACTCTCGGGAGGCATCAGTGCCACTGTGAGTGTTAACAGGAACGATGACAGAAGATGTCTCCTGCACAGCTGAGGACAGAGGCAAAGACACAGCGAGATGGGCCCTGGGACTGGCAGGGTGGAGCGTGAGGGCAGGTGGCCAGCTCCAGAATTCAAGGTCTCGGGAGCTGGTCCCGCCTGGCTGGTCACGTTCAGGACAGCACCTGGGCTAAGTCACCTCGGTTCCATGTCTGCAAACTAGGGAGGACATGTGGGCCACCCTCACAGGTGGGGAAGGGCACAAACCCAGGAAACCGCTTTGTCAGCTCCGAAGGGGCCTGCTGATGCCGGCTATTATGACAGCGTGTTTGCAAGGCACCTAGCTTGTTGCTTTACTAAGTGCCTAATAAATGTGAATATTATTATTATTACTGTCATTATTATTATGACTATCACACTACAATTTTGTCCTTGGGGCTGTTCTACTTTATGTAACACTCCACGGCACCGCCCTGGCGCAGCCTGTGGTGATCACATGGGGACTTCTGTCTTCATCAGGTTCTGTACTTTCCTAGTGAGACGGTCAGAGCCTGCGGCCTGGAGACCCCTACCACTTCCTGGGGGGCGGGGCTCTGCAGTACTCCCTCTGCTTCACTGAGAGCCTGCCTTTGGCCAGCCCCTGTTTGAATGCGGTGTTCCTGGGTCCATTTACAAGGGGAGAACCCCCAAAACTGGAATTTATGTATTAAAAATTGTGTATGGATTCTTAACATGTTTAAACTTCAGTCCCCTTCAAAGTACTCTCCATGAGGATGCGATACAGCCATTGAGATGCTTTTTCCACTGACGCAACAGTTTTTGAATGCGCCGATTTTGATGCCTTTTAGTGCTTTTGCCGTTTTTTGTTTCACCTGTTCCACATCAGCAACATGTTTTTCTTTGAGGACTTTTTTCATCCAGGGAAACAAAAAAACGTCGAATGGGGTGAAATCAGGTGAATAGGGAGGGTAGGGCATGAGGGTCATGCTATTTTTGGTCAAAAACTGCTGAACACTCAACGTGGTGTGGGCAGGTGCATTTGTAAATCCCCCATCATGAAATGGGCAAATGCATTGAAACAGTCTTAAAAAAAAAAATCCACGGAAGTCCAACGCAGCCTCTCACAACAACACCAGCTGGTACACTGATACAGATGGGCTCCTAGAACACTCACCCAGTGAGGGAAGCCTGTATTACAAGGGATCTGTCTCCCAGAAGATAAATCTGGGGTCTTTTGTATCCCCCCTCATATTTAATTATCACGGCCCTCCTACGATGCAGGGACAGTTACTGTCCCACCTGAAAGATGACATTGGTGAGGCTCCCAGCGGGTCTGCAGCTGGGCAGGGGGAGTTGGGACAGGGGCCGGCTGTGGGTGCCGGCGCTCACGCTCCAGTCGCACTGTGTGAGCCTGGGACACGAGGAATTGCTAGTGGATGAGCTATGCTAAATGGTGGTTCACAGCCCCAGTCAACCTTGAATGGTAGTGGAGCAGGGGGGGACATGCACCCACATTGGAAGGAGCACCCTGAAATCAATACGGGAGGTGAGCGTGTGCCAGGCAGTGAGGAGGAGCGGCGGGAGGGCACACCTCAAAGTGCCAGGCTGTCCGGCTCCACATTTTTCCTTGTATGACAAAGGACAGAGTCAGGTAGGCCTGTGGGCGGGCCCTGGCTGGCCGCTGGTGCTGGTGCATCCAGTTTGACCGGCGGAGACCGAGCTCAGCCTTTACACGTGGTCTCTGGTGTTTTCCCCCCACGAGGGGACAGTTGAGTATTCAGAACCGGGACTGTCTGGCCTGTAAGGCCAAAAACATGGGCCATCTGACCCTTTGCACGGAAAAGGCTGTTGAGCCCGGCAGAGATGGTCGCTTCCCCCGAATCTCAGTTCCCTCAGTAACACACTGGTTGTGAGGTGCAAGCAGGGAGCTGCGGGCTCTCTGGGGCCCCTTGCCACCGTTCCCTGTGGGCGTTGCTTGGTGAATGCAAAGCTGGTGTAGTAGCGCATGCTGTTGTCACAGTGGACAGGAGAGCAGAGTGGTTAGGGGCAGACCTGGGTCTAGCCCTAACACGGTGTCCTCTCGGCTCTGTGGCCTTGGACAAGCCACTCCACTCTTCCTGAGCCTCAGTCTTCCTATCTGTAAGGTGGGCAAACTCAGTCCCTGTCTCTGGGGGGTCTGTCAGGGCTGCACAAGTTGATTCATAACCATGCACGTGGCAATAGTGCGAAAGACAGACAATGGTAGGTGTTGGTAAAAGTGCAGCGAATGCAGAGCCCTCAGCCACTGCTGGTGGAAATATCAAATAACGCAGCCATTTCGGAAAATACTTTGGCAGTTTTGAAAAAACAAAGCTATCATACAAACCTGCAATTCCACTGCTGTGTATTTACTCAGGACATACGAAACACGCGTGCACAGGAAGACCTGTACACAGCGCTCACAGCAGCAACATTCATGCCGCAAAAAGCAGACTTTGAAACATCACACCCAGTGCAAGAGCCTGGTCACCAAAGTCCACCCAGGGTACGATTCTATGTATGTGGAACATCCAGAACAGGTAAATCCAGAGAAAGAAGACATCAGAAGTGGCCAGGGACTGGGGGTGGGGGAGTGGGGGGACAGGGATTGCAACAGGGACCAAGGCTCTTTGTGCGATGCAAATGTTCTCAAATTGGATGGTGGTGATGTTGGTGCAACTCTGAAAGTGTACTAATGTCATTGGATTGTGCACCTAGAACAAGTTCATAGGTCAACAGGCTATTCGAAGGATCCACCCATAGCAGCGTGCCCGGCACAGAGCGAGGCGCAGCATGTGATGGTGGCGGTTCCTCATCTTCTCTTAGCTGCGGCCGAGATGTCAGCAAATGGGAGCATCCGGCTGGGAAGTTCAAATCCGGAATGTCCAGACGACCTCAGCGCCACAGCTGGTCATGTCGCTGTGTGACTCCTTGGGTCTCTTCCCCCTTCTCTGAACTGGAAATGGTAGCGTTCCCGAATCCGTGCTGGCTCCGTTTGGTTGGCACGTAAAATACACGAAGTGCCCAGTGAGTGCCAAGCGCTAGAATTTTGTCTCCGGTGAGCACACGAATGCAGGGGCCATGACAGTGCGCTTCCTCTTTTCCAGCTGGCACAGGTCATCGTTTTCGGTTCACGACGTTATTTTGGAAGTTTGGGCCACGAGACGAACACTGGGTTAAAGTCAGAGAGCCCCACTGGACTCTCAGCTCTGCTGCCAACCAGTGCTGTGCTGGTCCCCGTCTGAGTCTCTCTGGTAAACGAGCGCTTTGGGTCATCTTCCCACCTGCCAGGGCTTCGGGCGGGGGTCTGGGGAGAGACTACATCTGAAGCCCTTTGTCATCTGTGGAGGCACCTGTGCTATTTAGGGGTCACTATTCTTAGCCCCAGGCAGTAGGAGGTGCTTCTGTGAAAGGGATGGGGGCCCACGAGGGAGCATTTGAGTGTGGGGGATGTTGCACCTAACAGGGGACCCCAGAGCGCGGCCCCCACTATGGGTCTGCTGTCAAGGGGAAACTGAGGCTCCTTTGGGGAGCCCACCTGGCGAGCCCCTCCAGGATGCCTCTCTCCGCAAGCAAGGCCCCGGAAAGTCTCCGCCACGTGGAAAGTGTTATGAGCTGGTGAGTCTGGCAGGGTGGAGTTATCTGGAGGCTTGCCGAGTTCTGGAAACTCAAAGCTGAGCAAAGTTTGGGTGCAGGAAGCGGCATGGGACATGCCAACGCCTCTGCTGGTTCTGATGGCCGGGTCCCCAGGAGAGGCCACTTGCACAGACACTTGGGAGCAGGACCCCTCTGCTGTGCCAGCCCCTGTACCCTGAGCTGCTGCTGACCTCAGGCACGTCCTCCTTCCCCTGGGACTTTGCTCCTGTCTCTGAGAAGAAGGGAGGGTGTTGACCGCATCAGAGGTCCATGACTGGGGGTCTGACTTTTGTTTTTGATCTGCCGTATATCCAGCATTGTTTATAAAGAAATGTGGAATTGTTAACATTGAAACATTAGGAGATTTTACTGAAAAACTCAGAGTTTGGGGTTCTCCCTGAAAAATAGAAATCCTCAGGTCTGGCACCCGGGCCTGCATCACACACGGCTGCAAGAGGGCTGAGAGGGAAGTCGCTGTCCCCTTCAGACCACGCTCTGTGCTCGTTCCTCTGACCCAGCCTCCACCTCCACACAAGCTCAGAGCTGCTGCCGCAGGAGCAGGCCCTGAGGTGAGGAAGTGGCCCATCCCCCCAGGCACTGTCTGCAAGAAGGTGAGGTACTGACAATGATGAGGCCTCGTTTCTGGGACATTTGGTCTAACGGTGTTTCTGCCGTGCTCACGGGGCAACCCTGCACCCTCAGGGCACGGGTCTGTCCTGTTGTGAGACTGTGCTCATCCAGAAAGGGACAGAGCCTTCAATCGCTGCCTTGGGGCCCATGCCCTGGCCCCTGGCTCTCACGGACCCTTTCCTGCCTCCAGTTAGGACTGAAAGGGCAGGCGGCGTGACGAGATGAGAAAGGGCAGAGGGTTGGGACTGGGTCTCATCCTGGACCAACATGGACTAGCTGCATCTGCAGGGCCACGGATGTCATCCTCTGTGTCGCTGTAGGAGAGGAACAAGGCTCTTGAAGGTCTTGGCCCACCTGAGTGTCTGCGATCACCACCCTGGCTCTGCCTGCTG
This sequence comes from Macrotus californicus, assembly GCA_007922815.1. NCBI lineage: Eukaryota > Metazoa > Chordata > Mammalia > Chiroptera > Phyllostomidae > Macrotus > Macrotus californicus. The sequence continues at coordinate 5,250 of VMDR010001329.1, read as the reverse complement.
CTGTGTGACCTTGGCTGTGTCCGCACACCTCTCTGAGCCTCGCTTTCCCATCTATAAAGCGTCAGACCTGAAGACTGAAGTGTGGCAGTTTATGTTATCATTGGCCGGATGCTTTCACATATGCTAAGGGCCACGCTCAGCGCCTCCCTGCCTCACCTCCTATGACCCAACACAGCCCTTTTGATGGTCATCACCACCCGCGTTCTGCCACTGTCATCTCTGTTTCTCAGGTGAGCAAAGAGGCATGGAGAGATTGACGAGATGTGTGCCCAGGTCTCGTGACATAGGCATGAGGGGCTGGGGTTTCAACCCTGGCAGATGGTTTCCAAACTGGTCCAGCTAAACGCCCGAGCTGGTCCCCGGGTGTGGCAGCAAGAGCGCCTGATCAAGAATCAGGAGAATGGGGTTCAAGTTGTTCTCTTCCACCTTCTTGGGCAAGTCACTGAGGCTTGGTTTCTGCGATTCCAAAGCGGGACGGAAGCCAGTGTCCGCTGCCATCCCAGCTGGTAGAAGGGGCCGATGGGGCCACGGATGCAGAAGGGCCTCCTGACCAGCGTCGTGGGTAGCTGGACGCGTCTTCTTCTGGAATCTCTGCGTGCTCTGTGACTTTCTGTTGCCTGTCCTCATTGTCTGTATCTGTGGGCATCTGCCGTGCGTTGTTTGCAGGCAGAGCCTGGGGTCCCAGCTGCCTGGCCCACCCCTGTGGCTCACGGGCAGATGTCCTCTCCACACCGTGACCCTGGTGCCCCGGTGAGCTTGACATTGGTTACATGCTGAGCCCTTCATCGGTGAGGATGGTGATGAATCCAGGGACAAGGGACGGGCATGTGTGTGAGAGGGAAAGGGGCCTCGGGGGAGGGGACCCCATTAGTCAAGCCCAAGGGGAGGTGATCACAGGGGTGAACAGAAGCTGCGGTGGGTCACTCTGACCGGGTGGTAGGAAGCCTGGAGACTGAGAGCAGGAGGGAAGGTTGGACAGGGCAGCCTGGCTGCACATGGTCTCTCAGGCCATGGGAGCAACTAACGCAAGGGCCGGTCTCCCAAGCAGGGCCTCCGCAGAGGGCTCTGGAGTGCTGGGTGGCAGCCGGGTGCCGAGTTCTGGTTTTTCCCAGTTCTACCTGGTGCGAGCCACTCCGTGGAATGTGGGGCAGAACCAGACTGGATTCTGGAAGCTGCTGCAGGAAGCAGGGTCACTCGGCCGCCTTATTTTCCCAGGTGGCTTTAATTTGAACCAACATGCTGATCACGGATTGCTGGGTTGCTCTCTTCCTCAGACGAGCCTGAGCTATTATCTCAGGAAGGGCAGGGTTCATCTAAATATAGACCTTTGGTAATTACCCCTGGAAACATTCGTTCTGGGACAAAAGCAGATCAGGAATGCGCTCGCTAGTCTGCTCCACTTTCCCCTGGAGGAGGGGGAGGGTCTGCCTCCCAGGCTCATCTCAGCCTCCGCTGCCTAGGAGCTGAGCAGGCTGAGCGGAGGCCTGGCTTCCCTTTGCCACCAGTCCACCCAGGGCCAGCCCTTCCTCCCACGCGGGAGCACCCTCCCTAGAAAGAAGCATCAGGTAAACCAGTTACTTGTTTAAAAACAGAGGGCGCTTTCCTCTCTTACTTTTTCCTTGTCCTGTTGAAACAAAAACCAGTGTGACCAGCCTGGTTATGATGCGGTAAATCCAGATGCACAGTGGATTCCGATCTGTACTTTTAATTTAAAAAAAAATATATTTTCAATAAAGGCTACTTAGGGCCTCGAGAATTTTTTGACTGGAAGAAGCACGTAAAAAGTGAGTCACCGTTAATAGGGCACGCTCTTTGCTTTGGGATTAGGCGTAAGTGACAGCGCCCTGGTCCCTTTATGTGTGGGGATGGTGCCAGGAGAATGCTTTGTGCCGCTCTGAAAAAGACAGAATTAGGCGTTCCATTTATCCTATTGATCTTAATAACCTTGTCTCATAAATACCTCCTTTATGACATCAATAAAAGAGGAATCGTGGCAACTCAGAACAATAGAAATTGTTACTTTGCAGTCAAAGTGTTCCGTTGAGCGAGCCTCAGCAAAATTCACAGTGTGGGGCTGTGGGGTGACTTCTGTGACAGTGTTTCTAAGTCCATGCACAAGGAGACGTTGCCACCTTGTTCCCTGAAGCAGCGGCTTCAGCCTCCTGTCTCTGTCTCTGTGATTTTGCTTTCTCTTGTGGTTCAGACGTAAGTTTTCGTCTCGTCTAGTTTCACCGGTCTGCCTTTGGTGCCTGCACTGGAGACCAAAGGTCTCCCAGCTAACAAAGGACCGTGGATCCTCCTTTGCAGGCCCAGGACAAAGGACACCTTACACCTCTGTGGTGTTTCAGGTGTACTGAACACGCCCACCTCCTTTGTTTCCTTTTCTGGCTTTGTGTAGAAGAGAAGCCCGAGGGTCAGAGAGGTGCCGTGACTGATGCCGAATCTAGGCCCTTCGCCGTGTTCTGCTTTTCCTTTCACACAATGTCACTGCCTCCCCACACCCCTCCCCCCTCATCCTGCTCTCCAGAACTTATCACAGGCTGGTCCGTGCACACTCAAAGTGCCATTGCACAGGGCCAGGCTCAGGGCTGCCAGGAATGGCGCCCTCGGGACCCCTTTCCCTCCCTTCCCCAGTCCCTCCCAGCAGAGGAGTCCAGCTTACCAGCCCTCCAGGGCCAACAATTGGTCATGGCTTAGCTGTGGTGTCACTTTGCATCCGGGGGCATAGATATAAGCTCCCCAGATGAAGTGACCAGAGGCTTGCATTTGGAGGGCTGCCCAGGGTCCCTAAAATCACCACGATGAAATGTTTCCTCCAGGCTTTCACTGGAAAGCGCTTCAGGTCCGAAAGGGAGCCAAGGGCAACTGGAAGACGGGTGAACTGAGGATTGTTGTGTGGCAAGGCTGTGTCCCACGGAGAGGACCAAGGTGGCTGTCAATGGACGGCCCTTGGTGCCAATTCAGTGCCAGCAGGAATCCCCAATTTGGGGTGCGGTGAAGAGGGAAACTTTATTGAGCGTAGAAGCGCTCAATTGTAAAACCACAGGGCTGGGAGTCAGCCCTGGGGCCAGGACCCTCTGCTGTCAGACAGGTCTGCTCCGCTGCTTGCCAGTCTGCTCCGGCCTGCTCTGCTCTGGTGAAATGCCTTCCGTGTTTCAGGTCGGACAGGCAGAGGCAGCTCTCAGTCCTCAGTGGAAAGGCAAAGTGGGCTCCCAGAGCCAGAGGGGAGCTGGCTTATATGAACAGAAGTCCCCCCACCCCAGTCCCTGATTGGTCCATCCTCATGCAATTGAGGACTCCCAGTTGTCAGTTTGGTCCAAAAGGCACTGCTGATTGGTCAGAATAGAGCCACTCTGTCTGGTTAGAGCTGAGTAGATCCAATTGGATGGGAAAAAGCTCAGTCCTGTGGGTTGAAGTGGGAATCCAGGAGCTCCTCTGTAAGGGCTCAGATGGCAGAAACAGTGCAGGCAGGCGCTTCAGTGCAGGCTTCTCCGTGAAGTGCAGTTTGCGTGACAGGCCCCCATGCAGAAATGGCTGCTGGGCTCTGTTCTTTTTTGTAGTCGTTGTTAAATTTGAGGTCGTTCAGCCACCGGAAGTGCTTCTTAGCAGGTGTCTTCTTTCCCAGGGTTTGCACATCCCAGCCAACAGAGCTTGGACTGCCTGACATGTGAGTGACGCCACCTTGGATGTCCCAGCCAAGCCAATTGTCCAGTGGAATGTGACTGCAGCTGCTTTAGCAGGTGACACCAGCAGAGGAAGTGCCCAGCCAGCCCACAGGATCAGAAGAAATATTAGATTATTGTGCTTTAAGCCACTGAACTTTAGGCTGATTTGTTACGCAGCCACGGCTGACTGAAACATCACCTTAGAGCATTCGTTTGCCTTGCTCAATGTCCTCCAGTGATACTGGCCACCTTGCTCCTGCCTTAGGTCATTCAGCTCTCCAGGTCCCTGCGACTGGCGTGCTCTTCCCCCAGGTCTCTCTGTCACCCAGGTTTTAGCTCAAATGTCAGGGGGCCCAGTCAGATTTCATGTCCACTGCTGCATGGGAGGAGCAGCAACACTGCACACGGAGGGCGGGCTTCCCGGGGTGGGAGGAACCGGGACCCAGGGATGAGGACGGAAAGAGCTACGCAGGCTGGAGAGCAGGGAGTGTGCTGACCGGGGGGAGACGTTCAGATCGTATTTTCCACATGATGGGAGCCTGGAGGCTTTTCAACACGGCAGCCGTAGGATCTAGTTTAAGTTTTAAAAGGCAATTCTGTCTGGTCTACAAAGAAGACAGTGAGGGGAAGCAGGCAGCGGAGAAGGCAGGGGACCAGGGAGGAAGTTAGGGACAGTGGCGGCTTGGACCATGGTAGTTCATACGGGAGGATGACGGAGGACTTCAGGACATGTTCTAGACACGGGGTGGGTGGCTTTGCCTCCAACGATTCCTTCCCCTTCTCCACATCTCTCAGCAGGCAGTGTCTGCCTTTGGCCACCTGACCTCTGTCCAACACCTCCAGGCCTGGCTTTGACCCTGCTCACCCCCCAGGTGGAACTATCCTTGTCTGCCTTCTCTTCCTAGCCTACTTTGGGGAGGGGGTGCTGACTGCCTGCACCACTCACCTGTGACCTCCTGCTCACCAAAAGCATCCTTTCAGAGCTCAGCCTGCCGCCCCTCCTCAGCCTGAAGGCATTTCCCCAGCCTGCCCACCCCTCAGCCTTTCTGGAGCACCCCTTGGCTGGGCTCTCCTGTCGCTCCACCGGCTGGATGACTGTCTTCTCTTTGGCAGGAGTTCTGGTCTCTCATCCCCACCCAATCCCTTCAGGGGACAAAAGGCCACCCATGTTTATCCTCTGTCCCCTTCTTTCCCTCACAGTCTTGCTCTGTCCTGTTCTTTCAGCTTCTTCTCTGTCCTGAGGTCCCCTGGCCTCCCACCAGTAGTCTGGTCCCCACTGTTCCTCTGCTAGCTCCCTCAGGACTTTGCACCTCACCATGGGCCGTCACTGCTCTGAAATTCACTTTTATTTAAAAAGGTGCTTCTTTGCCCTCAGCCAGCACTTCCCCACTGCTCTTCAGCACCTGGGAGAGGAACTCCATATGGCTTCCCAGATGAATGGAATGCACGTCACAGCATGAAACTTACCCCTAAACTCGCTTTGGGAACAAGGACTCAGAGTTGTCCAGCTCCGGGCGCAAAGGCGGTCGTGTCCCAAGGGCATGGCCTGTCTTAGCTGATGGCATCCCCACGGTGCCCCGGAGGC